>BGNK01002513.1:18529-56845 GCA_003297005.1 Symbiodinium sp. clade A Y106 | reverse complement strand
CTGCAGACCCGCGCTGACCACGACCCTCACGAGGGCACGGTCTCTTTCTGCGCCTGTATCTTAGAGCACACCTGGAGGCCTTTCTAATTGCATGGCATGTTGTGAGCATGAAGGGAGACAACCAAGCATATTCACAACAAGTACAAACCAACATAAAAAAAGTAGGGTACTAAACTTTCGGCCTCAAGATGACAACACACACATAAGGAGGTATTGAGCTTGCGAGTCATAGGGAACTCATATGTAAATACACACTAGAATCTCAAAACAAGTACAAACCAACATAAAAAAGTAGGGTACTAACTTTTAGGCCTTAGAACCGTTGTCCCTTGTCATGCACCTACAGCATGCCCGTGTGCAGTTCGAAGCTTGCTTGCATGTGGAACAAAGGGGGTTTTATCCCACGCGCCTAAAGGGACGCGGTTTTCACCCCCAGAGGACAGTCTTGGCGAAAAGCGCTGTTTGCGTGATTTGTGTGTGATTGCATTGATTGCATGTGCATGGCCGTGAGGAGCCACTACCCGTCCACACTTTCGTGTGCTCACAGCTTTCACTGACGTGGCATGACAGCCAAGGTGGGGAGAAGTGACCACAACCGAGGCAATGTGGCGTTGAACGACGACCTTGGGGGGCTTCGTCTCAAGAGCACCAGCATGCAGCACTATCGTCGAAGCTCTCCCCAGGTTCCCGTCAATTCTCTATTCCTTCGTACAGTCCATGAGTCCCCTGCAGCCATTGCGATGCAACGGGTTAGCAGAAGCCGTCTGTCTGAAAGGCGCCATCAGCGTGGTTTCGGCTGCTTTTTTGCTGCTGTCCATGCTGCGTCGTGGGCTGCAGGCGTCGGTACAGTGTTGAACAGCTCCGTTCGCAGGACTGGGTCCAGGAGTGTTTGGTCATGTCCCGCCGTCTAAGCCCGACTTCTGCGGAAGACTAGCACCTGCATCGTACTGCGCACTAGAAGTTGAAAGCAAGCCCCGCTGCAACCAAGGAACATGCCAGGACATCATGTAAACGGATCGCACCCCTGTGCCTTCAACAACTCGCGTTTGGCCAGTACGAAAGAAGCCAAGCGCGCGTGGGTCAAGTTCCTGTGCTCGTTGCTCTGGCTAGTTTTCAGGGTGCTATGCCTCCAATACCGACTGGTTGGCAGCGCGAGAGGTTCTGCTATTCCATGACATGTTGATACGGCGTGCTGCACTGATGCCAGGTGCTCGTTGATATTGGCCGTTCTTCAGGCAAGCGCACGTTAATGCTTTGCAAGTATCACATCACTTGCCATGCGAGCAAACCTGTCCGTCGGAGCAGTTCTCTCCAGTCAAAAGCCATGCGGAAGAAATGCTTACAGTATAGTCGCGGCATAAGATAACTACATGCGAAGAACTATAGTGTCGGTCGATTTGTAATCGTCGGCGAACTACCAAACCTTCAAGCAGGATTTAAAAACCCTTGAAACTCCGAGTTGATGAAGCCCGTCCACGAAAGCGAAAGCACGGGATCAGAACGAGGTTCCAAACTTGGAATATCTTGGAATACAACATGAGGATTGAGTGTCATGTCGCTTGTGGTATGAAAGCAATCTACAACATGAGATGAACATGAAAGTGTACATGCATGAAGGGATTTTAGCGATGGGTGCACTTCTTTTGCGGAGCAATTGAAAGACCCGCGGGAAAATTGTGCAAGAAGCGTTCCATTACATTTCATGCAATCCAGGCTTTCCAGGTGCTTCTTTTTTCAGAATGCCATGGCCACACCACAAACGGGGTTGTTGCGCTTCGCTTCCCGACAAGTGCTGAGTACGTCCAAAATCCAAAACGTTTAACTACGCTCGAGTCCGAATCCTCGCGATGATGGACTCACCTCCTAGTCCTTTGTGGAAGGCCCAAGCGGTCCAAAAGCGGTCCAAGAGCAAAGCCTCTGAAAATTCTGAAATGCGCGTGCCATGCGTGCCAAGGTAGCAATTCTCGTCGCCGTCATTGCAGTGGATGGGGGCATGGTCTCATATGAGGCCTTGTCGTGAAGAGAGTAATGCGTGGCTTTGCATGACTGCATGACTCCGAGTTGAGGAGCAAGCTGGCTAGAAGTTGCTACCTGCAGCATGCACATTCACAGAAGATCTCAGACACCTCATTTAGCTGCCTTCCACACGCAGAATCTGCAATTTGTGCAATGTTGTGTAAGCTTGCAGCATGTTCATGTTTAATAGGGGGAAGCAGGGGCATCCAACCCGCCCAGCAGGAGAACCCAATGCTTGGTCCCAAGTTCAACCGTCTCGACGAAGCCGGCGGCAAGAATGCAGCTGGAGCGCTCAGATCTGCATGTGGACATTGGGAGGGGTTTTAGTGCATAGCATCGGCGCTTGTCGCATCCAGTACCCGGTCAAACAACCTGGTGGCAAGCTTCTTGTTGAAAGACTACATGGGTAGAGAAGTCTCAGGATTCCGACATGACAATGTCAATTTCGCATTCTTTACTCCGGTCGTAAGGGGAGCATCTTTCAGAATTCAAAGGATTCAAAGGTTTCTACCTCGATGTGTTTAAGAACTGTGGTGTCGAACAAATCTTCAGGTAAAATGCATTTTGAAAGTGTTGTTGCGCCTGAAGAAGGTCGATTTGTTCGGGGTGCCTTCTGGTTTTAACCATAGTGAGCATCAGTCAGGATCGTGCATGGTATCAGTTAGTGTCAGGCAGGAGGAGTGAAGCTGCGAAATTCACCATACATGACCAAGTTCCGTCTTCGACGGCCCTTCTTGACGGCGCTTTGTTTGTCCTAGTGTGCGCAGTGTGCTCATCTAACCAGAGTGCTGTGACACACAGGTTTCCAGCGCATCCACCAGTTCCGCAGAAGAAGATATCGAATTTCGTCTTATGAATTTCGGCGGTCACACCTTCAAAGTGTGGTCCAATCCACGGATACGCAGCTGGGTCGTTGAATCTTGTCGTGCCCAGCGATATTCAGTTCAGCAGGGCAGTCCATTGAATTCTGCAGTTCATGGAGGTGCAACAGACCTTCCACAAGACCTGCAAAGGCCAAAATCTTGCTCCAGGGAGACTGGTGGCGACTGGCGTCAGCACATGCCCCGGCATGCGAGTGCCCTTGGGTCTCTGCATGTACTTCGTTGCTTGCAAGATTCAGCAAGGCTCTGCTACACATGGTGCTGTCGCCTGTCACCGTATCTCGCTGTCCAAGGCGACGATGCTTCATGCAGGCTGGATCCATCTTGCTTGACCCCTGGCGACATGCAGTTCGGCTGACGTGCGTGAGCGGCAGCATCGGTGAAGAGGCGGATGCTGTGTTCCGGGCGAAAGCTGAGGCTGGCAATCTTGTCGTGCAGTTGCATGCCGGCGTCCAGCTGGAAGTCATTTGGGGCCCCACTGCCGGAATGCCTGGGTCAGCACGTGCGCAAGAGGCATGATATGGCGGGAGCCCTCAACATGTGCCTTTCTTCCGATGGCTTCAGCACTATACTCTGGTCCACCTTGCATGGCGTAAAGATGCATAGAAGGTTCTAACTTAATTCTGATTGCTGCCCAGGCTTGGCTAGTGGTCTACTTCGTCAGCGGCATCTATGCAAATCTGCTAAGCTGTGCCGGGATCTCGGCGACTGAAAGAAAGCCTTGAACAGCAACAAGATGACAAAACGGCAAGCAGTCAAGAACAACGTTTCAATACGTTCACGCTGCGCGCTCCGCCTTGGTTGATGTTGGTTGGGCGTTTTCTTTGCATGAGTTGCAGGTGCTCCATCCCGACACCATCGGCGTCGGATCGCTGGACCCTGAGCATCGCAAAGGATCGCACCTGTTCGTTGTAGAGCGGGGTCCTAGACACATGTACTCAGCCGGCGTAGCGATACTTGTATGCCAGATCGTGTCGTTCCCGATGAAAACATGTCCAGGCTGGGAAGGAGCCTCCGACTTGCTACCTGCTGCTGCATGCACAGATGGAAAACGGCATGACAATCTTCCTCCGTGGTCCATGCATCAAGCCGAAGACCACTGGCATGGATTGGGTAATATGTAACAAAAAGATGCTCGAAGCTTGCACTCGAAGGTCTGGTTGCCTTTGTGGACTTATCGGAGGTTGGCGCAGCCCCCGACGCGACGGGTAGAATCAACCGGCTCGGATCTGCATATCTTGGTTGCCCATGAGGCTGAGCTTCATTTTCATAACCTGGAACCAGACGCTGCCGTGGCGTCCTGATTGTGTTGCATGCAAGCTCATTATGCCGCTGCCATGCAACTGAGCTGCCCTCGTCATACTGCTGTGACTGCTGTGTGACAAGATCTGGCAAGGCAGGTTCAGGAAGTAAGGCCTATCTATCTGATCTCTAATCATCTCTCAATCGTCCAACAGTTTTCCGACATTCCAGTTGAACCCGCTTGCCCTGATGTTGCTGCTTGAGGAAGGGCAAGTTGCTCAGGTCTGACATCAAGATGAGAAATGTGAGGAGCCCTACAACAACGCATTTGCAGAGCATGGGCGGATGGATCCGTTTGTGGAAGTTTCGGAGAAGAGTCTCTTCGGTACTCAGAACTGCCAGTTAAAATTCGAAGCTCGGACGCTATGGACGCCTTGGTGCATTCCTGACACAGCAACTGAGCACAAGCTGTTCAACCTGAAGGTCGGAAATGAGTTTCGAGACGAGTCGTGCGATGGCAGCATTTCGAAGCTGTCTCATGTTCGGCTCAGGCACAAGTCACGTCTATCGTCCTCTCGATCCTCATGGTGCTAGTGTCTGCAACTCAGGAGAGGTGTTTCGATTCGAGGCTGTTTGGGTTTTTTTGCCCACATCAAAGTGAAGTAGGCAGTTGGAGTTTCACATGCATGTCCATTGTGAAGTTGGCCAAAAGGGACTCATCCGACGAGCACCTGCATCATGAACTCTCTGGCTTGTGTTTGTTGCAGTTGGTCTGGTTTGCGATGAGAGCAGAAAGCAACATGGATTCGACTGCCCTTTGGGCGTCGTGCCCCTGCCCAAGCGAAGCATCGGGCAGCGTTTGGGTGTGCAATTGCGAAAGTGAAAGTGAGTATGGCGGTGGCATGGAGAACAGCTTCAACTCGGCTCCCGAACTTGACCAGCACTCGTCTTTTAATCAGATGGGGCCAAAGTGTTCACAGCAACTGCAAGGGGTCATGACGGACACCTGTACAGAGTTTGGGGCTCTTCAGCAGGGTTCAGTACTGGAAGTATGTATCACTGACACTATGTTCGCACGACAGTGTTGGTATCCCGTACAATGGTGTCCAGGGCCCATGCAGGTCAAGTGAGTACACATAACTGTCACATAACGTAATATGCATTTCGTGGGCAGATGTGAGCAAGGTCCGGGCAATCATGGGGCTTGATGGTTCGGTTTATATTTGCGTCGTACAGGTTCAGCTTCCTGCCGCTCATGGACTTCGCTGCTCATGTTGGCGGCCTTCTCATGGGCACAGGCATCGACACGAGCACAGACATCTCACGTGGCTTCAGCACGGGTATCAGCCATGCTCAGCACCATGCATGCCAGGTACATCCATGGTCATGTTTGGAAGCAGGCCAGTTGTCGGTGAATGGATGGTAGAAGTGCGTTCACTCATACAATTCATACATGCTTGGATTCGGGCATGTATCTGATAATGTGCAAATGTAACACAAAGTTATAAAATAATGTCAGATGCTACAATCTAGTATCGTAGAGTCAAAACCCAGCATGATATGGTAAGCAGGCAGGTAGGCAGGCAAGCAGACAGACAGGCTTGTGAATGCACATCCAAATTTAATAAGGAACACAGCAAAACTGAGTAGTGCAGAAGATGTCGCATTGCTGACATAGTGACAAAGGTTCTAGGGGAATTCCTGAGAAAGGAAACTGTAAACAAACACATGGGGACTGCGATGTTGATCATGCCCAGCAATCAGGCATGGACTGGAAAGTATGTCCAAGAAATGGAAGGTCACGTCATTAGGGTCCTAGACATCTGCGATGGGTAAAAGTTAGCACAATGTTACAATCGCCAGATTACTAATGTTGGGTTAAGTGTGCCTGAAGATTAGGAGCTACTTAGGCCCTTAGGCAACGCATCAGCAAGGGCTGGAGCTCTGATTACGGCGGGGAGGATAGTCAGCTTTCTAGGAATCCAGGCTCTGCAGTACTACTCTTGCTGGGATTGATTTAGATACAAAAAGTCTGTGCTTGCTCAGGAGATGCTCGAATCGTAGCTGGAATTTAGTGATTGTGTAATAAAACCTGGGCTGGTTGCGAATAGTGGCCTTACGAAAGGCAGCAAGGTTGCTGATAGGGGTTACACGCAGCCTAGAATCAGACCAATGAATGGACATGAATGGACTCAGTTTGGCCAACCAGCGTAAAGGTGACATTAATGCGCGGTTTAACGAGAAGTGGGACGATTGAAGTTCACTCGGTGGAAATTCCATTGCTTGAGGCGGGCCCGGTCTCCAAGAAGCGTAGCTCTAAAGCAAAAGTTTCAGGGGGTTGGGGGAGTGGCTTCTACACGCCATCCTTTGAAGCATTGTATTTCAAGGCAAATATGGCCTGTCAAACCAACAGCCAACGTTCAGCAGAGGGCAGGAAGAGCTATAACTGTTGTACCGTGCAGGCTTCAACATACGTGGTACCGCTGGGCAACAATTGTCTCCGGCTGGCTCCTTGGAATCGCCTTGAGCCGAAGCAGGGGTGGAGAAGTCCTGGAGAAGACGATACAGATGCCGGTACTATCAGAGTGAGATGACAACAAAGAGAATAAAGATGAAAGACCTTGTTGCAACAGCGCTCCTGCTAGCGTTGTACCAAAGCTGGTTTGGTTTACGAATACCATTGTGGATGGTGATACCCGCGATGGTGTGGATAAGCTAGATCCGTGTGGGATGGACTGCTTGAAGATGTAAACGCGTCTTGAATCTGGATTTTCGCAAGGAGGTCAACTTATGCTTACTGGTAGGTGAGCTTTTACATCTTGCATCACTATTCGACCGGACTGTCTTCGATGAGTGGTGACTCCATGTGACTCCAAAGCATGCACTACTCCTTTGCTTCTCTAGCCTGCGGAACCATATAGTGCGCAATGCATGTGACTGCCAAGAGTTAACTTTTGATAGTGCAGGGGGCATCGGGGGCTCCAACAAGTCCGGTGCTAACAAAGATGCTGGTTGGATGACTGTGATATGGGAGCTGATCACTCCCACCTGCACAGAGCCGTGTACAGTTTGAACACCACGACGCCTTGAGGCCCGATTGGCTCCGGAACCCCGAAAGCTTCATGCTTTCAAGATACATCAAGCTGTGCTTGATTTCCAACAGGTTAGTGGCTGCGAGATGGATGTCCAAGTGTGATCCAGGTAGTTACAAGCTGGTCTTGTATTCGTTTATCGTGCTACCTGCGGCGCGGTTGGCTCGTGCAAGTTCCTGCCAGGCTGTTAGCGATTTCGGCGGGAGTGATCCGAGTGGTTCCCGTAGTGGAACCCGCAGGGCGGATACCAGCAGCAAATCACGCTTTCAGATTTGCTCTTTTCCAGCGAGAACTTAGTAAGAAGGAGGCCAGGACCCCAGCCTCACAGACGACACGAGGAGGCCAGGACCCAAGCCTCACAACAGGAGGCCAGGACCCAAGCCTCAACACAGACGACAGGAGGCCAGGACCCAGGCCTCATAGACGAAGACTTGCAGCGAGCCCGAAGCGCAGAACTGCAAGCTGTAAGCCGAGGGGCAGGAGGCCAGGACCCAAGCCTCACCGACGACAGGCAGCCAGGTTTCAAGCCTCATTTTGACGACAATCAGAGGCCAGGACCCAAGCCTCACAGACGACGAGATGAGTCCAGGACCCAAGCCTCACAGACCAAGACTTGCAGAAAGCGGGAACTGCAGAACTGCAAACTGTTAACCGAACAAGGGCAAAATGATTTCAATATGAGGCCAGGACCCAAGCCTCACAGACGACGACAGGAGGCCAGTACCCTAGCCTCAACACAGACGACAGGCCGGACCCAAGCCTCAGACAGCAGGAGGCCAGGACCCAAGCCTCATTGCCCAAGTGGCTTTCCGTGTGTGTGTGTGGAACTCTGTTGCCAAGAGTTAACTTTTTGATAGTGCAGGGGGCATCGGGGGCTCCAACAAGTCCGGTGCTAACAAAGATGCTGGTTGGATGACTGTGATATGGGAGCTGATCACTCCCACCTGCACAGAGCCGTGTACAATCAGAACAAAACAAACCACAACGCCTTGAGGCCCGATTGGTTCCGGAACCCCGAAAGCTTCATGCTTTCAAGATACATCAAGCTGTGCTTGATTTCCAACAGGTTAGTGGCTGCGAGATTGTTCGTGTGTGTTGTGTGTAGTTTGTTTGGTGTCAACCCCCTGATGTCCAGTTTTTTTGCTTCCTGCTTCTCAGAAATTGCAAAGGGGGGTGGGGGTTTTCGGAAACACTGCCAACGACGACGTCTACAATCTGCGAGGATGCTTTGGAAGACGACGTTCCGATGCGTACCTGCACAGCTCGTGACATAGACAAGTGTGTAATTACTCGCTGCGCGTTGTTTTTCTTCCGAGCTTTAGCCTTGAAGTTTTGGACAAAGGCCCCACGTCCGAAAATCATCATAAGATTGCACCGCTTGGGTTGTTTTGAGTTCAGGGACGCTCAGAGCTCAGGCACCAGTTTACGGGGACAAAGATTAGGGGACAAACGCAAACAGCAACGATGACTACCTTGTATCTATGTATTTGTATTTATTTTTGAGTATTTATGCATATATATAAATATACACAAAACGCTCTATATATATATATCTAGAGAGCGAGAGACCTAGGAGTTTTAGCTTGGGGGGTCTTTGATTTTAGAGCCTACGGCGGCTGTGTGTGCATTGCTAGGAATATTCGGTCTGGTGTTTGGTTTTAGTTTAGGATTTTCGGGGCTAGCGCGGCTGTCCTTTCGCCGCTAGAAGATTTAGTGTTTGGGATTTAGGCTAGCGATGTTAGGTTCGGGGGTAAAAAGGATTTTAGGGGCCAGGGCTAGGGCGGCTGCACAAGTGGCATTAGGTTTGGGGAGGTGGCTCGCGGGGTTGACGAGTTTAGGGTGTTTAGGGTTTAGCGGTTCAGGGTTTAGGAGTTTAAAGTTTAGGGTTGAAGTATTCAGGGTTAGGCGTGTAGGGTTTTGGGGGTTCAGGGTTTAGGAGTTTAGCATAGTTTAGCGTTTAGGAGTTGATAGGGTTTCGGATCAGGAACGGAGGGTTCCGGTTGAGAGGGTTGGGGCTTTTGGCTTCATGGATTTGGGAAGGACGGGAGGTTCCAAGATGTTGGGTCTGGGTGTGCTTGTTTGTTTTTGCGTCGGGTTTGCGGTTGGGGGCTGCAGGGTTCAGCCAGGGAAAAGCCGCAGTCCCGGATTACATGCACCTCAGACTGCACAAGGGGGGAATTCACAGGGCCTCATGGCCGGGCACATCTCATCCACTCTTCCTATAGCCTTTATATGAATGTCGTGTGCGTAGAATTGGTATGGGTAGACGTTTATACGAGAGAAAGTTTCCGAAACGCAGACCGTGGCTCCTTTGCACACCGTCCCCCAATGTGGTCGGGACAACGTATCATAGAGGGCTCTGCATGAGGGCTTGAGAACCAAAAGTTATGGCTGTTCTTCATGCACCAGGTTTGGAAGTCGCGCCACATTCACGCCCTTGGTGTCACACTCGGGGCACCACGTGTGCTTAATCGCGCCGGTGCTAAGCGCAAGTCCTGGAGAATCTCCTCCAAAAAATAATGAAACACGTTAGACCAGAAGCCTGAAACATTACGCATTTCCCACGGTACTGTACTTGATTCGGGGATACCCCAGGACTGGCGCTAAGCACCGGCGGGACTAGGTTCGGTAGAGCACAAGCCTTGCGCTCTAAGCGGCCTACTTGCGATTAGCGCCGGCGCAGATAAGCCAAAGTGGTGCCGAGAGTGGTCAGGCGAAGGTGGGGAGGGTCGAAGGCAAGGGTGGGGTGGTGGAGGGCTCGGTTGGTGTGCGGGGCTCTCGCCAGGATTCAGTAGAGGTCTTGCACAACATGGTCCTGATGAGGTTCTAATTCAAAAACCTAAGGTGGATTCTTTGCGGTTATTCCCTTCGCATGCAAAGCTTAGACATAGCAAGTCCATGGATTAGACAGAGGGTTGGGTTTCGGGTTTAAAGCTGAACTTTCGAGCTTTTAGGTTTCTGGGCCGCTGGGGGAACGTGCCTTCCCGGCGCTGGGAGCGCGCGTGCCTTCCCAGCGCTGGTAGCGCGCGCGCCTTCCCAGCGCTGGGAGAGCATATGCCTTCCCGGCGCTGGCAAGGGGTATTTGTGAAGCAGAAAGCTCTTCGGAGGACGTTCGAGTAAGCAGTGATTTTGCGATCCACGCTAACCACCTGGATATTTTAGATTCACGGTATAGGGTTTTAGGGGCAATAGATAGAGCAGCTGCAATTGCGCTGCTAGTGCTATTAGTACTTATGGTCCGGCGTGCAGGTTTTTGGGGGCTAGACTTGGACAGAGTATGTCATATACCATATACCCATGTTAAATGAAAGTTGGATCCGCTGCTGTATATCACGAAAGCTCCTCGTGAAGGAGCTTCGTTCATTACCTCACAGAGTGAGCTTGGGGTTATCGGGGGGGGGGGGGCGAATTGGTGGGTTTTTTCCGCTATCCCATCTGGAGCTGGGCAAAAGCGGTTTGTTTTGGGCCAGATTTCGGTCCTTTTGGGTAAGTGGCTCTTTAGACGTCCAAAAGAAAAACAGGCCTTCTGTGATGCTGCTGATGCTGGCCTGGGCGTGTCGGCTGATGCTGCTGATGCTGGTCGTATGCTGCTGATGCTGGTCGTATCGTGGCCACATTGTGCGTGCGTCTCTAGCATTCTTGTTCTAGGCATGCTGCAACATGTCTGTCTGTCTATGTTCGGCGAAAAGTTGGTATGTTGGGTCAAAACCTGCTTCACCTGTCGCATCTTTGTCTGGTAAGGAGTTAATATGTTGGATCAAAACTGCTCTTATTGACATGTTGGATCAAAACTGCTCCCGCCAGTGTTGTTCTCTGCAACTTTCTGTCTGCTGCAATGCGGGCTTGCTCCTGCAGCTNTTAATATGTTGGATCAAAACTGCTCTTATTGACATGTTGGATCAAAACTGCTCCCGCCAGTGTTGTTCTCTGCAACTTTCTGTCTGCTGCAATGCGGGCTTGCTCCTGCAGCTTCGTTATCATGGCAGCATCAGTGAGAAGCAAGCTGAAACTTGGCATTTCTGAGTGTCGTTGTGTCAGCCCTGCCCCTGCTAGAGCTTTCGTCCAGCCCGTGGCTCTCAAGTAAAAGGCAGGCTTCCTTCTTCCTTGCTGTTTGTCTTTGTCCCCTTAATCTGGTGCCCTACGAGGTCACAGCCCACGACCACAGTGATTGTACATGTCACATCATGTCACATGTCGTGCGTGCTGCTCTGGACAGAGTGTGTATCCACGCACGGCAGCGCGTACATGCCATGCCAGCATGTGCCGACGAATGCCATGGAACTTTTTATATGTGTATGCAGGGCCTTTCAAAGCACTTGTGGGCACGTTTGCCTCTTCAATGTCTTCGCGTCATGCACCATGGGACAAGGTCGTGAGATTCGTGAGCGAACGACCCCCCCCCCCCGTGCTGCTGCAGAGCTACTCGTGGCATTACGCAGCATCAGTTACCATTGGTTGGCATGCATGCCCACATGAAACCCAGAGCACACGAAGGTGAGGGCCCGTGTCTGTGGAGTTGTGCGGCCTCACGCCAAAGCAACGCACCTGACGGGCCCGCGCGGAAATTCTGCCCTCATATGAAACGCAAATCGAGAATAAAAGCATAGGCCGGATGTGACGCTGTCGGGCCGCGTTCAAACCTGCCAAGATAATCACGTACTTGCATTTCTGAGTTGCTTCTGGAAAAACACGGGGTCATTGGTACGCAGCCGGGACGGCAAACGTTTGGGAGTGAGTCCTACCTGATCAGCCATGCGCATCTTTAAGTAGTTTGCAAGCCTTTGCGAATCATGTGCGATGCCGAGCGCAGGAATGCTTTAGCATGCTTTGGCATTGGGTTATACTTCGTGCGCACCATTCATGTCCTTTGTCTGAGACGCTGGGTGTGTCTTGCTTGCACGTGTGGAGTGTCCACTGCTTTGCATACTCCGAAAAGTCAAGACTGCAGAATAAGCATGGCCTGACACCCAGACGATGGCTCTGGACAGGCCACTTGGCCTTACCTTCCGAAAAGCTTTACTCCCACTTGATAGGAAGCTTGTTCATTGACGGTGAAGCTCTGAGGAAGCAGGTACAAAGCCGAAGCCGTGTGCAGTTTTCCATTGCAGTATATGGCTCATATGGTGTAAGGAGAAGCATGGTTTAGCATGGCCGTGCTGCAGAATCCTAGCTGGATGTTGCAGCATTGAGGTGCTGTTACGTTCTGCACATTGTGGACAAGCACGCTGATCCTTTTCGTGCACGCCTTAACGTGCCCAGAGAGACATGCGGAAGGCCCATGTATGTCCAGGGATCAGACCGCGGGGGGGCTCGTTCTGCTCGGAGGCTCTTCGAAGGCAGAAGCAGCCCAAGCCTTGTAAACCTCATACTCCAGCCAGTACTAGTACGAGTGCGAGTAATTACTACTACTACGACCACTACTACTACTACGACCACTGCTACTACTGCTACTACTACTACTGCTACTGCTACTGCTACTACTACTGCTACTCCTACTCCTACTACTACTACTACTACTACTACGTCTCCTACTCCCACTCTCACTCCTACTCCTACTCCTACGGCTCCTGCTCCTGCTCCTCTTCCTACTCCCTACTGCTACTACTATTGCTATCACCACCACTGCTAAAAACATGTTGCAAGAAAGTGAGGGCGAAAGTTCCGCCAAAGGAAAACGAAATCGGCGAAGGGCCATGTCCAGAAAAAAGACCATTGATCAAAGCATATCAACGCTCATATCCAGACTGCAAGTGTTGAGGTGGAGCACACCACTGTGCAGGACTTCTTGTTGAACATTTGTCAACGTCCCAAGTGTCCATGACGGACGATTCTGTTATGGACGAGGTTGCAAAGAGGCTTGTCATAGTGACTCGCATCAGGTTGTTGTGGACGTTGGCGGTGTTCAGTAGAAAGTCAGGTAGCTCCTTTCAGTGGCCGAAGGCCACGACATGCATGCCAGCGGCACACGTGTTGTGGTACGTTGGAAGGGCTCAGTTCGCTCTGCAAGCACCACCAGCACTCGGACCTGTACCGCTCCAGGAAGTTTATAACTGTAGGCCCTCAGGCAGCCGAAGGAGATCAATGAGTGTTTGAGACCAGTGCCAAAAAAAAAACATTTGTCTGCAGTTCCAGTTGTGCCGGCTTCTGGCGACCTCCTTCCGTTGCTTTGCTCCCAAAGGGACCGAACGAGGAAAAAGAAGCAGGCGTTGTGCCAAAAAGCGCATCCGTCAGCTCCTCGAGGGTTGGTTCATAGGTTTATGATGATGAGAGCAAAGTTCCGGCAGCGCAGTCTGTTCACGTTGGTCTTACTTTTGCTTGCCCGCTTGCTAGCTCTAGCGTGCCGCCTTGCTGGCTTGCTTGCTTTCTTGCGTGGTTGCTTGCGCCGTGCGTCGGTGTGTCGATCTGTGCCGGTGTCGTTCGGTGTGTATGCGTGGGTGCGCGGGGGTATGGGGGTGTGGGTGGGTGGGTGGGTGTGTGAACTTCTCTCGTTCATGAGATAAGGAGCTCACAGCCCATTCTTTCGCCAACATTTTTTGCAGGGCACCAGCGAGGCCGTCGGGGAGCGGTGGTCAACGAAGACCTCCCCAGAAAGCCTGTGCACACGTACCTGCTCTCTCCACCCTTATTGCATCTATCTGGGGTCGCCGTGCCAGCTGAACGAGGAGTGGAGATGACGACGAGGACTAGGACTACGACGACGAACACTAAGACATTTTGCCACAGCCATACACAGCCAGCAAGAGTATCTTGAGCAGCTAATCCGTCCGAGAGTGCACCTAACACTTTCCCCGTGTCTGTCTGTCTGTCTGTCTCTGTGTGTGTGTGCGTGCGTGCGTGTGTGTCTCTGTGTGTGTGTGTGTCGTGTTTGTGTGTGTGTGTTTCTCTGTGTGTGTGTCTCTGTGTCTGTCTCTGTCTCTGTCTGAGTCTGTGTCTGTGTCTGTTTGCGTGTGTGTTTGCGTGTGCGTTTGTGCGTGTGCGCATGCGCGTGGGCGTGGGCGTGGGCGTGGGCGTGTGTGTGTGTGTGTGTGTTTGTGTATCACCTTGTCGTGAATGGCAAGATAGACCAGGGCACAGATGTATGCTGCAGGGGGGACAGGGGCTGATTTGCCTATCCTGTCCAACGAAGCTATGGCAAGTCGGTGGATGCATCTGAGGACGCTCGGACGTGTACTCGAAGTGGTGGCCGCCAACAATACCCCAAATGCTGTTGCGTCGTATGAGGCCAAATAGGAAGTGAAAAGATGAACATGTATGATCAGATTGACAGGTGAAGACTCTCAAGAAATTCGCAGAGCTGCAAGTAGCTTGCCAACCCATGTCACAGTTGCGGCTGTATCGAGCAACTGTGTGTTTGTTTCTGTGTCTGTCTCTCTCTATCTCTCTCCCTCTCTCTCTCTCTGTCTTTATCTCTTCTGTCTGTCTGTGTGTCCGTATGTCCCTGTGTCCGTGCCTGTGGCAGGTTTGGGCTGTGGAGGGTGTGGGGTGGGGCGGGAGGCGGGGGGTCGGTGGGGGTGGCGATGAGACATGACAGGGCGGGGAGAACTGGACAGAGATGGTTAGAGGCGCTTTGCGGCATCTATTGCTGCATACGTCGACGGGTGGAAAGTACGAGGGTCAGTCTTGCTCCGCAGGAAAATGAGTTGTGCCCGGCAAGCGATCAAATCAGACAGTAGAACAAGCTTAGTTTGTACATCTTGTACGAGACGGATCATACAAGACTGAGCTACCACCAAACGAGATGCAGCTGGAGCAGCAGACCAGGATTTTAGTCGCAGCCAATTGCTGCAGTGGGGTCGGACGCAGCGGGCCGATCATGTCGCTGGTCGCACCTCCTGAAGGCTCAGCGGAGTTGCAAGAGCCAGGTTTGGGCCGTAGTGATCTCTGACGCCAGCTGTCGGAGTGATGTCTGGACAGGAAAGTTCGTTCAACAGAAGTTGCGAGAGCCCGGATCCATCCATGGTCCATAGCCATAAGGAGATATTCGAAGCTAAGAAATTCGCACGTGCAAAGCCAATCAGTACTATATCATGCACCAGCGTCAAGACGAGTTTCGAGAATGCTGCATTGGAATAGCATGCTAGTCTCGTGCTGCAGTTTGTTGCAGTGGGGCAGTTCAGAAGGCATCGTTCCAAACGAGATGGAATCCTATTCTCGTGCTCCATCTTGTCTCAATTCAGTGTCAATCCTCGCCTTGTGTGCAGCTCTACTGTACCAGGGCCGATGACCTCCACGGAGGAATCGACTGTAGCGTCGGAAGCCTGATCGATCTTTGCTTCAGTGTTCTCGGTTGGCACATCTACCAGCATGTAGATTTGAGACTTGCAGTCGCTGGGGTTGAGTTCGATTAATAAATATTGACGTTGCATCGCCTCACAGCTCAGTATGGAGCTGAGGGCTGCTCCACTCTCGACTCGTACACTCTTACGTAGTCTCAGCGTGGCATGCGTGGCCTCAGCGGAGGAGTAGACCGCACAATTCGATATACTGCGCGAAACAAACGCGTTTGCACCTTCGCCGCTGCTGCGTTTTGCCGGCTGCAGGCCAGACACACCAGGCTCGTCTGACGTGTCGGCGCCATCTGCAGGTGGGGAGGAGGCAGTAGTTTCGATAACAGTTCAGGAAACTTAGTCATGCTGCTCACGAGGGCTTGACTCTCTGCACTGCGACATGTCATAAGCGGTTCGTGAAGCACCGCATCGAGGGATGCAGGCGCTGCGCTTCTTATCGGCTCTTGCACAATAGTGACATTGTCCTCAAGCCAGGCCAAACATCTGGACCGAGAAGGCTGGGATGCCCAAAGTCCCGAGCGAGCCATCTGCAAAGACGTCCAGCGCAAACTCCAACGTTGTCCCCCCTCGGACCTCATGCCGACACGCGACGCCATATCCCAAGTCGCTCCCAGTTGGGGAATTGGCCGTGAGAACTCCATCTCATCTCACCCCGCCCTAAGAGCAGTCGTTCACAGAATCGCACATGTCGGCACCCGAGGATCACGGCCGGTACAGGGGCATCGAGTCGCCTTTGCCACTTGCTTGCGGTTTGCTGTAGCGACAGCAGAAGTCGGGGCTGGGTGAGCTCATTCTCCACGACAGGAAGAACTTTGAGGACGAACTGAAGCAATTTGCTGCAAGGGTATTCTTGTCAAGCCCGAAGTTGGCCCGAGCAACGAAGTGTGCACTCGCGCGATTGAGTTTTGAGGCCGGGCTTTGGGAAAAGATGTCCCTCGGCCTTTGATGGCCCGAGTCTTCCGCGAGGAGAAGCAGGCAAAAGCAAGCATAAGTCTGATGTACATGTGAGGGTGTCGATGCAGGTTCTGTTTTGGAACAAGGGTTCAGCATTGCACAACGCAGAAGGTGGCTGGCAGAGTTTTCCCCACAGCCTTCACCGCCTGTGAAGGAGCCACAAGAGAGTGTCGGCACAAGGACCGCAGCTTCGTCAGAGACGGGCCTTAATCCGTCCACGCTCTGGCACGCAATTCGAAGGAGTGTTCCAGCTCCCAGACCTTGCCCTCGCAGCGTGGCAAGGGGCCCAAGACATGACCGTGAAGACGGCATTCCAGAATTCCAGCATATTACAAATGTGTGTGGACCGGACCTGTCGTACTCCAGCTTGGAGGGCTGCGAAAATTAGCTTTTTGTGGCCGTGCGATTGGACAGGGTACATCGCGTACTTTTTGCATTTCTTGGGATGCACAACAAGCCAGCACAAGCATGCCGCTGTTCAAAGTGCCATTCTTCCAACGATTTCCTGAACTTTCATTGCTGCGCTGAGAGTCCTGGGAGCAAGGCTCCGATCCTTGCGCGGCCTGCAGCCTTGGCAGCGGCAGAGGCACTGCCTTTGGGATGCCGCTGCTCCGAAGGTCTGCACCAGTGATCACCAGTGCCTCTGACGGAGTGGCCAGGTCATCCCGCGAAGTGCCAGAGCACTGGGTACCAGGTCCACACCAGGCTTTGTGACGGCCGCGACCTGCAACTGCGACCTGCAACTCTTTGCACTGTTTGCCCGGAGCCGCGTCCCAACACCAAGCGGAGCAAGCGGACCAAGCGCAGGCCTCGGACCGCGAGCGCGAGCAGGCCCAGGCCCGGGCATGTGCCACTGAGACTCAGACTCGCAGACTCCTTTTCTAGTCAGTTCTAGTCTCTTCTAGTCTGTTCTTCTTGATCTTCTTGTCCTGTCACTGCCGATGCCGGCGGAGGGAAGCGCCAGGTCGTACAGGTGCAGCTCCAAGTCCTCCGCGCCAAAGCCCTGCGAGGGGCCCGGTCGCAGTGTGACGCATGTCCACAGCCCTCTATTATAATGTCAAGGGATGCTATGGCTGCTGTATGCTGCTACTGGTATGGTATGCTGTAGACTTCGAGCAGTGCTTTGAGGGCGAGCGGAGCTTGACTGACCAAGGCGCGGAGCGCTCGCAGCAACAGTGCATCGCTTAGCGAACGCTTTGAGCCCATGTGCTCACCTCCATAGCTGCCGACGAGTTTTAACTCCTTCTGCGGCAGCCAAGAGCAGCTCTTTCAGCTTTGCATGGGCGGTTGGGGCCTGTTTGTCATGCATAAAGGCTGAAACCCAAGGAAATCGATCACAATCTACCCTTCTTTTGCCCAGTGGAATCCAGAAGCGAGACCATGCGAGACCATACCGATCTGAGAAGGTCCTTCGAGTCCGCGGCTCCGAAGCCGAAAAGAGCTGGAGCAGCAGAAGGCCTCGCTGCATAGCGCAATCGTGCGCGAAAGTCAGCTTCTACCGTCTGGGCCTTGCGTTTCATGCTGCGCAGGTGGCACTGGAACTGCAGATCGACGAGGCGAACCGTTCCCGGGTGGCGCTGGAGCGACTGCTGACCGAGGTGCGGGCTGAGCCGCTGTCTTGGCATGTGGGGGGGCCAGCAGGGTTTCGACTGCCAGGAGAGGTCGCGCGGCGCAGCTGACAGAGTTCTGGTCTCGATTCAGCCGTTACGTGCATGTGAGCCCGTTCAATTCGAATGCCGTGGTGGCGTGTGGTCGCGAAGCTCTATCAAAAGTTGTTGCAACCAATCTACTTTTGGTGTTTTAGTGCATCTGCTCAAGGCCAGGCTTGCAGCTCTGGGTGCGAGAATCGAGCAGTCCTGCCCTTGGGGAGCACAATCCGATCTGAAACTGTGAAACTGTCAGCTTGCAGCTTCCGCTTCGATGTGCTCGTGGCTTAGTGCAGATGCGAATCGATGCCCGCCGCTGCAGGAACCTTGTCCTCAGAGCTTTGCAAAATTGCACCATATTGCACCGCTTGCTTTCCGGAAACACCTGCACACTTGGGCCACAAAGGTCATGTGATAGCGGGAAACAGTAGCCGAACTGTGCCACTTGGGTCTTTCGGGTTTGGGGCAAGTGGCCCAAGTTGAGCTTGCCCGACGCATGCGACTAAGTGAGCCGAGTGCTCGAAAACACTTAGTGGTGCAGAGCATTCTTGTGATTGTCAGACTCAGACAGAATTCTCCTCTCATCATCTTGCGATCGAGGACGTTTCCCACAACGGGCGAAGCTTGTGTTGATAGACAAGGTGTGAAGTCTGCGCTTCCGAGGAGCAGAACAGGTAGGCTGCTGCTCTGAGACTTTAGCGACATTGAAAATGAGCAAAAGTACAACCTATTGGGCACCTTGGAGAATGCACTCTTGTCCCGTCTTGACACGCTCAACCTACTCCATTGACGGGGTTCCTGAAGTCGTTTTACTCGTACAACGCTTGCAGGATGTGCAATTTTCGAAGGAGATGAGCAACACATATTCGATGCCATCTGGTCATGTACTGCTGATACTTGGGGATTCCACCATCCAGAGTGAAAGGCTGGAGCAAAGCCGCGGGACCGGCCCTCGCGTCGTCCAGGACAGATCAGTATACATATATAGCAGGCTACTGCTGGGCACACTGAAAGTAGGTTGCGAGCACACGGAAAGGCCCGTAACTATTCATCATGGAAATCCTGCTGGAGCTGTCTTTGCGCTGTTTCCATGCAGTCAACTCAGGAGAACCGGACACTCCACACGGAGCTGGAGGCGGCGCTCATTTGCACTGGTCAGTCAGTTGTGAGCTAGCTGCTAGCTCCTTCATTGGACTCTTTTCGACAGCGATGCAGGCTCAATCGCAGCAAATCGAAGTGCTCAGGCAGCAGGCCGGCCTTTTCACTGGTTGCGGCGGTCTGGACAGCTGCCTGAAAAATTGCCGCCTCTTAGATCGACTGCTCGACTTCAGGTTCAACTGCTGAGGGATGGACATATGGCGGGGACCACAGTATGCTTTCAGCTGTGCAGTTTTAATATTCCGACTGGACAGGGCAGCATGGACAGCTGAACAATGATCCGATCACGGGTCTTGAAGTGGAAGCGATGCGTGAACGAACATCCATTGCCAGAGCAAAGCCGCATGGGCAGCTGGGAGTGCCAACCCACGTCCTCCCCCATACTACTCGTACCGCCTGCCGTTTCGTGACGATTCTGTGCAAGCGTTTAAGGCCGAGCCTCAGCTGAAGGAGGCATGACTAGCTTCGGCGGCCTCGGGTCCGTTCAGAGGATAAGACTCATCCCACTGCAGGAAAATCTTCGCCTGCGCAGAGACCTGGAGCACAGCCGCGCCATGCTGTCACGTCAGGGCCTCAGGCAGGAGTCTGCGAATGCCGCAAAGTTTGAGGGGTGCCAGCTTGCACGGTCCAACAGCTGAAACTCTGCACTCGGAGGGGTTTGGCCGAGCTCCAAAATGCGATGCTCTGACATGTTCCTGGAGCACACATGCTTCCAGAGCTACGAAATCTCTGCCATACTGGTCTGTCGTTTCAGTTACGCACGTCTTCCTGTAGATCCGTGCGTTTCGAAGCACTTGCTGGTACCAGCATGCATGGAAGCGCTGAAGCTATAAGCACATCCTTGTTTCAGGCTACACTGATGAGCTTGCCACGATCATGTCATGACCTCGGACACTGCGGCTGCAGTCTCGATTGTTCGTGTGTTGCATACAGCCGCACCACTCATGCTTGATTCTGGTATCTGCGAGCCTCTTGAGTGGTAAGGCCTGGTATGCAAAAAGTCATCCACAAGTTTCAATGCGACTTGCAGCCCGGCAGGAGATCTTTTACCGAAGAGTTACAGAATTGCTGCATTCTACAGCGTTGAGTGCGATTGTGATGGCTTCACTCCGGCCCAAGCCTTGGGCCTGGAGACGCTGGGAAGCATGCCCTGATCGAGCATCAGGAGCGGCGAGGTCTTGGACATTGTCGAGGAGCCTTCGGAGAGTCGAGTTTTGTGGGGATACTTCGCACCGGTCTGGTTGGGAGAGGATTGCGTGGCAGCTGAAGGGACAAGCGCCCAGATGAGGTGAGGACTGCAAAAGGGCTGGAAGACTTGGATGGCTTTCGGCCAATCTGCAACAGTCCTCTGACACAGGCAAGACCCATGGCCCATGAACCTTCATGCTGGCCGCTTGAGGCACCATCCTCCTCCGCCGCCAGAATGCTTCAGCGAAAGAAGGCCGTCAGGGACTCAGTGTGAAGAAGGCCTCGAGCCATGGCTTCAGATCTTCGCCGAGGTGTCCTTCAGCCCCGGCTTCTGCTTCGCCAGCTCGCAGGGCCTCGCACCCTGAATCCCAGGAGAGCACATCTTTGGGGTTCCGGTTCTGACAGCCATGGAAGTACATGGAAGTACATGGAAGTACACGAAGCATGACATATATGTAATATGGGTCACCAAAGTGCTGCGACATATTCATGCTGCACTGCTACCTGCCAGATTGAAATCTGTCGGACTCAGGGGGCCGTCCTTGGACTCCAAAGTCAGACGGTCATGCACAGCGATCAAAACCTAAGTGCAGCTTCACTAGCAACTTCGCGCTCCGCGCACCCGCTGTGTAGGAGAAGCCAGGAGGCAAGCAGAAAGATCAACGCCTCCGACACCACAGTGCCACTAGAGCAGAGTCCGCCGGATGATGACATGAGTCCAGTCTAGTGCCAGTGCGACAGAGAGGCCACGCCGGAAGATCGAACCATGATGACAAACGCGTGCGCTCTGTACGTACGCAACTGGACCTCCATATGGTTCATGCTGCACCATGGTGTGCCGTTATGAGGGCCTTCGGCATGCTGCAGGAGCGACCGAACAGTCTCGCTCGGGGGCTCGAGAGTGCAAATTGACATTCAATGAGCACCTTTTGACTGGTAGCTGGGGCCTGGCAGGAAGACCGGTAGCTGGTGTCTCCCGCTTTCTGTTTTTTTAACGTGTCGCTGAGATGCCTTCTCTGGAAGGTTTTCTCAAGTCTCCGTGAAGTTACCAAGCAGTCTGCTCCAAGCAATTAAGCTTGTCAGTGTGCACCGAGCCAGGAGAGACTGTGCTCCAAAGTTCCGCCTGGAGCCAAGAGACTAGGCTTCGCATGCTTCGGGCGGAGCCGGGAGTTGTCACCAGTCGTCAGAGACGTGGGCTGTCAATAAGGACGAGCAGTCAGGCTGCAGCGACGATTTCTGCAAAGGCATCTCTTTAAAGCCATCGGCCGGCGCTAGCATGCGATGCTCAGCAGTTTCCAAATGTGCTTGCATGCCTCGGCCTCGGCTTCCTCACAGGACAGGCGTGCTGGCAGTCCCGGTGCTGGGCCAGGCTGGGGCTGGGGGCCGTTGGATCTGAGCTCAGACCAGACGGCAGTTTTCTTGCACTTCCCAGGCAGCGGAGCAAGCGCACGGACAGCTGCCGGACCTGCCTCGGAGGTGCAGCGAGAGATTAGTCGACCTGTGGCATCCTGCGGCCCTGAGAGACTTTCCGCCCATGTGCAAGGCAGGGCGTCTGTCTGGCTGCCTCTCCAGGCTCAGTTCAGAAAGCCGCACGAGCACAAGACTTTCTAAGGGTGCAATACGCCAAGGAACGTCAAACTGTTTGTCAAAGGCCTCCCTGTGCATGCTGCCTCGACTTTCGTGCTACAGCAGATTTGACCATTCCACCTCGCGGTCCAAGGAAAAGTTGAGGCAGCATGCGTTTTTTTGACAAATGCTCTGTGGTTTTGTGGTTTAGGGGAATTTGAAATATTGCATTCCACCTCGGCTTTTTGCACGCTACTGAGGCAGCACGCAAAAATCTTTGTAGCACCGAGGCAGCATGCGTAGGTGAAGTGGTGGTGAGAGCATGGAGCTTGGAAATTGCAGGCTTGCAGACGAGAGCATGGCCGTGCAGCGACGAAGTGCAGGCCAAACGTTAGCGCTTTAGATTTTCGGGAATTAGCTACTCTGGTACTAGTATACTGTGGTTACTGGCAGCCATCCCATCTAAGGCGCATAAATGGCAGATCACGAGACAAGTGAATGTCGTTGCGGAACTCTTCACGAAGTTTATGCAGTCTTCGTATTACATTGAAGAAAGCTGTTCGTTCAATCCAAAAAGCAAATGCCTGGAACCTCTGCGTCTAGGACTCTTCTCTGCCGTTGCAGAAACACTGCAAGGCATCCAACACGGGCCGGTTCACGAAGCTGCCGAGTGTTTGGCATCTGCCAAACTGAACTCCAAATTGCTGCACTACGGCTATGGTCATAAACCCATAATGTAATTATGTCGCAGCGCTTTGCGAGAGGCAATGTCGGCCAACAGCAGATGCGGGTTTCCCGGCGCACTCCTTCTCCGGTGCAGCGAAAGGCATCTACGGCAATGCGTGTATCGTGCAGCAGCAGCTCGAGGGTCAAGCCTTGGTGCCAAGTCGAAGTCCAACTCTGTGGTGGGAAAGGGCTTTGGAGAGCAAATTCTCCAAGAACTTAGCTTCGGGAGGCGACAGTTTTGGAGCCTGCAGCTTTCGGGTCTGGCTCAAGTGGCAAGCTCAAGGCTCAAGTTGCAGCTGGCAGGCGGGTTTATGCTCCGTGGCGGAAGAGCCACCACGCTGGCGCTTCTGAGCTCAGACGCAGGCAGAGCGAGAGCGGTAGCGCGCACCGGCTCGTTTTGGGGTCACGACATGCCACAACCTGCCCCCAACCGGCCTGTGCACCTGGTGAGCGGTTTGGAGCCTTCATTGAGATTAGCCGGGCCCAGAAAGAGCTCTGGGCAGAAACACTCCCATGAACAGGTTCACTGGATTTGGTGAGGAGGTGCTGAATTGCTGCAGCAAAAGAAGCGCTGCCATGTTTTTTCAGGCGTAACGGAGATGGGAGAAGGCCACAACAGGCTACCAGAGTGTGCGGTATTGGAAAGCAGTGGTGCAGGCAAGGTCTGAGTGCCACGGATCGGGAGCTGCACTGGCCTTTTGCGAATGTGCCGTGGGTGGAGCCCAAAGTCTTGGCTTGCAGTAAGATTGACTGACGCATTGTCATGCAACTGCAACACTTCACCTTCCGGGTATGCTGTGCATGATCAAAATATCACAGAATTAGGGATCGGACATACGACATTCAGTTCCAGTTACCACTTGCTTACTTGCAAACAAAGCATGGGAGCTGCCCTGTGCCACCTGGTGCCTCTCAAGCCGTACAGCCTCATTGAGCCCTCGTCCCAGAATCTCTGCAAACGGAAGCAGCTCAGAGGTTGAGGAGGCCTTCTGTCAGGACTCGCGAACTTCGCATGCTGTTATGAAAGCGTCGAGGGCAGGTGAGAAGTATGCATCGAGCTCCCTCAGGTGGAGGTATGACATCAGCTACATTGCCCGTGGCAAGGCCATGTCGCGCCTCGTAGTCACGAGCGAGAAAGCTGAATGGAACAGTGCGGACGGATGCAATCGGATGCATGTGACAGCAGAACGGGCGAATCCTGAAAGGATGACTGCGTTGGCTCCGGAGCGTTTGGCCAAGTTCGCCCGTGCGATGCCTAGTGACCGCCCGTATACAAGGTCAGGTCGCCGGGTTTGGAGATTTCCGATGCGACATGTTCGTTCACGTGTTACGGAGACTACATGGGGCTACAGCAGATCTTCAGGTACATAAATGACACTCGCCCGGCAAAGATCAGAAGGGTTGAAGTTGCAGGGCTTGCTGCAAGCTTGCTGTCTGGGTCTCAAACAGGATGCTGAGAGAATCCTGCACATGATCCTGCATGACGAGCGACTCTTCATACTT
Organism: Symbiodinium sp. clade A Y106; assembly: GCA_003297005.1. Lineage (NCBI taxonomy): Eukaryota > Dinophyceae > Suessiales > Symbiodiniaceae > Symbiodinium > Symbiodinium sp. clade A. The sequence continues at coordinate 32,585 of BGNK01002513.1, read as the reverse complement.
AAGGTGTGTGGAGCTGAGTACCCGAGCCGATCGATGCGTGCCGACGCTCAGCGTCCACACGACTGTTGGGACGCGCGTGTGGAACGTCTGTGCGACCTTGTCTGGCAGCAGGTGAAGAGTATCGTGAAAGAGACGTGGTGGACACGGCCTGCTGCCATGCACTGAGTCATTGAGATGTGTCGTGGATAGGAGCCGCGGCCACCATACGCACCGAGAAAAGGCAGCACGGATCCTGTCTTGAGCTGTAAGCCGAAGGAAGGAGTTACCTGCTGCCGGGCATGTGAGCGCCTCTTTGAGTACGTGGTACTTTGCATAGCGGCATAGCGACATGGCGAGGTTGTACAGGAAATCGAGCTGCTTGAGGCAAGAGCAAGCCCTTTTTGAGTTGTCGCATCGCGAGATCATGCCTCAGATGGTCTCCGGGAAGCACCCGAACATCGTCGAGTATTACGAGTGCTTCGAGGACCGCGAAGCGTGTGTTTGCCTTCAGCCGGCTCGTTGAATGTATACCGCCGTAAGTATGGCATCAAAGATCAGCGGGACCACCACCAAGAATCTATGGATATCTATGGTGTCATGCGTCAGTGCTGGAACACTGCCAACTTTCGTCAGATCGACAAGGACATGCCGAGAATGCCACGATGTCTCCGTAATGATGTTGCGATCGACGCCTACGCCTGTGCCTTTATTATCCTATATCTACGTATAAACCCAATCTGGTGGTCAGTCAGGGATGCCACAGGTTGCGGGTGGATTTTGGGAACGAGCTGCTCCAAAGCTGGCACTCCGACTGTCTGGTACGTATATTGACATGTGCCGGCCGGAGGAGATCAGCGTCATCCACTTGGTTCTTGAGTCCGGACCTGATGACTGTCTGAATGTGTGTGTCTCTGCTAGCGGTGCAATGCCCGGTACAAGTAGGTGCAGAGGCTCGCTTTCGGTTGTTCTAGACCGGTCAGACGATCAGACCGTTATCCGTGTCGGATCCTTTGCCGAGGTACTGCTCCAAAGGCAATCTCAGCAACGTCATCCTGTCCAAGAGGTTCAAAGAAGGCTCGGGTCGAGCCTTGAAGACTTGGTGTTTCGCATATAGGCATTGATAAGCCTTTTTCTTGTGCATCGGCTCGAGGTGTTGATGCCTCACTGTTAGTAGGCTGTGGTAGGTGTGGCTGTGTTCCGTACACACCCCCAAAAGCACACCCTCGGCGTCCGAGTCTTTGTCGATACAGTCGTCAGTGTCGCATCCTGCTTGCTGAGATGACAGGCGGCGAGACATTGACAGCCAAGATCTCTTTCCAGATTGCAGGGGCATCTCGGCTGGCCCTGCAAGAAGGAACAGAGAAAAAAGTGGAGAGAGTATGCTCGAGCAGATTGTTCAACCATGTTCAACCTGCCTGTGTGAACGCTATCGCTCTGTGGCAGTGCATCTGAAATCCAACCAAAAGCTCCGCCAGAGTGTCCTTGCATCCCAGGCTTTGCAGTTCTTGAGGGACCTGCAAATTGTCCATCGAGATATAAAGCCGGGCTCCCAAGCCACGCCTTCCAGCCGTTCTCATCCATTGCCTTCCAATGGGAGGGGTACTTAGGCGCCACTAGACACCAACGCATGACGGAAGGCTAGACATATGATCAATAGCGAGGCACCGATGCAGACCACGATAGACCACAGCCGAACCGACTGCTTTCGTTCATGACTGAAGCTGCACGGCGTAGTCACCTTGTCGTTTCTTGATCCTCCTCCTGCGTCAAGCTCATCAACTTGTACGTCAGAAGCCGGATGCTACAAGGAACAACCAGATAGAGTGGCACAAGAGCCAGCACAGATTGCTTTGGCTGGTAGTCCAGGATCTCATAAACTGGCGATCTGGTCGAGGGCCGGAACGAGAATTGGTGCTTTGATCCTTCGTGTATGGGCTCATGACCACAGACAGGCTCTGCGAATGCACGAACCTCATACGCATGCTTGAGCATTTGGCAGGGCTTGCTACAGCGCATTGAGTCATGCAAGAGGGTAGATAGGAGAATAGTCAGATCTGTCAAGCCCGGAGTGAAGCCATGTAAGGCCCTCGAATCTGGTGTTCGCAGAGGACGAGGCATTGAGAGAATTGGATCGGTTCCGAGGGCGTCAGGGTCGTGTTAACGGTTAACGGCTCTTGCTCAGCCGGCCAGTGCTAAGCTCGAACTGAATGGAAGCAGCTGAGTTTGAAGCCTGAAGCCCCCAGAGCCCACCGGGTCCCAATTTGCCTTGAGCATTTCCCAGCAAAAGAGCTCCCTCGAGACAGCCTAAACTCCTCAACCGCACGAATCCTTCCTGAACACTTGTCATACAGCGCACGCAGGTTGTAAAGCTCACCGACTTCGGCTGCGCTTGCTTGGCGGATGATGCTGTACAGGCCAAAGCATTTTGCTTGTATCTTTGCCCCTTTGCCACCTGCTGCCGACGGGGCGTACGTGTACAGTAGCTTACATGACATGGTAATTAATGCTTGGACGTAGCATAGAGGCACATGTGCACGCCTCGTTCGAGCATATCATGCAACTGCTTCGCAGGATTTTTTGCAATCTTTCATGTGACGAGCTTTTGGCGCCTTAGAGCCACCAGATCGCCAGGGGGTCGCATCGTAAACCGCCAGGTCTGGACTAGGATCGGCGAAAGGATGCAGCAACCTGCATTTGCGCATGCCAAAGATGTTTTCTAGTCGGTGGAAGTCTCGTCTTGCCATCTGACCGACCGTAGAAGCTGACTGTCTCGCGCACTTCAACTTTCCGCGGTCCGGGTCAGTCAGCCTGACGGAGCACGAGAGTAGAGCGGGCATGAGAAAGCTTTAGAGAATGAATCGGAAAGATATTTGTTCAATGAGAATGGTGAACTGACTTCGCTTGGCCCAGCGTGCGAAAAGGCGACAATGCCTGTGTTTTCCGGCTACTTCAGAGGTCTGCCACCGTCAGACACCAAGAGACACGTATCTTATGCCTTCGAGATATCTGGTCTGTATGTCATAGACATGTGCAAAGACAAAACAACAGTGGCCCCACCGGGGTGCACTCAGCCACAAGCTTCTGGACCAATGAGTGGAAGTCGCTCCATCCGAACAGCCTGCAATTGTGGCAAGTGCTTACCGAGCGAAGCGGCACTGCACCAAAACCGCCCCAACAGGACCTCACTGACATCAAGGGCACTCCCATTTTCTTTTCCCCCGAGATACACCAGCTGCCACGAGGCCAGGGGCGGGGAATGCTTTCGTTCGTAGAGCAACACGCTATGCGCAGGTCGGGGCTATTCTTTCCCCGCCGACATGTGGGCGTTCGGAATCTGCATCTATATGATGTTATGCAAAGGCTCACGGTTCGACGCCAGTTCGTTCACAAACATGAGCTCTGGCAATGCTGCAGGTGCTCATCCTTTCATGAAGGAAGGCAGCACGTTGAGCAGGGCACTCTGTGTCACTAGGAACTCACAAGGTTACAATTGCATTGCAGATATCGACACCTTAGGCTGCGAATGTGACCTGCAAGGAACACGTGATCACCACACCGGTGTGTTTGATGTCAGAAGCTCATCAGCCTGGCTGACTGCTGCTCTACAAGTAGCTGAGTGCACAGGGACGACGGGGTTGCAGATCATGGAACAGAGGTGGGCACCAGGAAAAACGGCAGGGGTTCGACACAAACATGGAACACATGGAACAAAATTCTCGAAGTTGAAGAAGCCTCACAGCCTTATGTTCCACACTGCTTTTTGGACGGCATTGTCCGTGAGTCATGTCAATCTCGGGACTCCAGTTGAAACTGAAATCAACGGGCCCGGTCGGGAGGCATCAAGTCTTCAAGTTTTCGATGTTCAGAGCGTGTTCTTTGCATCTTGCTTGTCTCGTCGGATGCGACGGGGCCCGGGTTGTCGGGCCGAGCAGCGGCCCGGATGCAAAGGGTGGGAAGAATCGTCAAGCGCAGGCTCGGTTCCGGGGTCGTTCGGTCCTGGCAACCCCAGAACAGCGTGCTGAAGATCCTACAGTACTGTAGCTGCTTCTCCGACACGATGGCCAACTTGAGATGTCTTGCGGCCGTGCACATCAGACCCGGACCCGTCCCTATCTCGTTACTCTGTCTCTTGTAGAGCCGGTCGGCGGTGTCGGTGCGGGCACCTCCCCCATGGCGGCTCAGGTCGACTGGTTCACGAGTTGGTCCGCGAGAGACGCGCTGCAGTGGACATTGATGCCTCATCCTGCACAACTCTGAGTCACAGAAAAGCTGCATCGGCTTGGATTCGCATGCTTCTACTATGTCGCGCCACTAAGGGCCAGCGTATCCAGCCAAACGAGTTGATGGAGCACAAGTGGCCCCATGCCAGCATGATGGTGATGTAATGTATGTATGTATGTAACTGTATGTATGTATGTATGTATTAACGTATTAATGTATGTATGTAGGCAGGTAGGTAGGTAGGTATGTATCATCATGTATCTATGCATGTATTTAACATGTGTGTAAACATATACACATATGAAGTAGGGTTTATGTCACCGTTTTGGTGAGTGTAGATAGGCCTCCTTTTGAATATTGGTGAATGTATATATTGGGTTTTATTATGGGGATACTACATCACCGGGCCGAAAGTTTCGACCCACTCGTCTATCATCTTACATACAGGCTCTTGCGGAGTAGCGGAGTACCTCGAAGTGTCGTTTACCCTACGCAGGCCAGCGGAGTAATTTCTACCCCGTTTTAAAATTATAATACTTTTTTGTTCCGGAGGAGGCCCCAACCCTGACTTGTGCAATACTTTTTAGTTCCGGAGGAGCCCAACCCTGACTTGTGCTAGGAGTCTATGGGGAAGAGGGTGGAGGGCTCTGTGTTGCAGCACGTGCCAGCTAGTGGGTCGAACTATCGGCCCGGCGCAGTAGTAATATAAACCATGCCCTATATACATATACATGTGTGCATACTCAATGTAGACATATTTAATACTTTTGTAAAAAATGTAGACATAGTATGTATATATATATATATGTATATATATAATTATGTATATGTACACAAGTACATGTATGTGTGTATGTATATGTGTGTGTGTTCCCGCGGAGCAGGGCATGCCTCAGCAGCCAAAGGTGCTACTCACATGGCCTCGGTGGAGGTGGGCACTGGAAGCAGCACCAGTCACAGCTTCGTTGGCTTTCCTGTCGCTGGGTTGAGAGCGTCGATGAGACTGAATACGCCTGTCAAGACCCGCATCAAACCAGCAAAGACGAGCCACGTGCTCGCCGGCACAGGTACTCTTACCACAATTCAACGTTCGACATTTTGTCGTGGGAGACAATCACAGCAGAACCAAACAAACTTGGATTGATATTACACGAAAGCGGCATTGGCATCGAAAATCTTCAGGCCTCAGCCTCCAATATTAATATGAAGCCCCTTGACACTGTGACAAAATACAACAGGAACGTTTGCAAGATCGATCCGCTGCTTGGCGACGGCTTTTGGGCACCGGCATGCATCTCAGATTCCGCACAAGCTGCGTCCCACCGAGGTCACAAGAACGTGTTGGACAGCCACGGAAACTGGGTGTCCATTCCGAATTGATGCTGCAAGTCAAGAAAAAACTTCGCGCGTGCCTTCTTGTGCTTCTTTAATCCAGGCGGTTCTGAAGCGCGTCTTGTTGTATCTTGTTTTGATGGTGCATCTCGCGCTTCAACTCTGTAGCGTGGTGTGGGGACCATTGAATGTTGGACAAAGTCAGGAGGAGCCTGGACCTCGTAGAGGATTGCCGGCAACAGCAGGATCGACAAGCGCATAGCGACCGACAACCGGGCGTTGCAGCACCACCCTTTGTGCAGTAACTTCTGAAGAGAATGTGTGCCTGCATGTCACGAAAGCTATCCGCGTCAGCAGTGAGGCTTGGATGCCGGCCAAGACCTGCATTGATTTATTATCTCAACTTATCAATCAAAACCCCCCTCCCCCCGACGCCTGCTCTCTCCGTTGATGGGATGTGATGATGCCGGCTTTGTTTCCCATGATGCGGTTGTGGTTGCCTGCGGGACTGGAGTGCGCCTCGCCAGCTGTGCTTCCATTGCGTTGTTGCCACGGAGTGATTTCGATCAGGTCTTCGATTTCCTAGCTGTCTTAGGCGTACAGCATGCGGTTCCATGCGATCAATTGAGCAGCCGGATTCTCTGTGCGAAGCTCAAACGCCCAAGCCTGCTGTGCTTCGATGTGATGCTTGGAGACCGCCTTGCCTCTGTTTCCCTTCCGGTCCCTCCAGCCTAGACCGCGTAACTTTCGCCCCCCGGCCCCACCCGTCAAGTCTGCAGTGCACTGGCGCAGGAGTGCAGTCTTTTCCGAGGCATTTTGCACAGTGATGTTGAAAGCCGATATTCTCGACCTTGTTGCTTCATGCTTGCACATGAGACGGCTTTGCGAAGCTAGTTGCCGACTCAGGTAAAGCTAGGCAGGTAGATAATGCGCGTATCACCTCTGAGGGATCTTCCCTTGTCAAGCTTGCTCTTCTGAAAAGGACGTGAATCTGCCGTGCAACAACTCGCTGTCGTCGACCGATTTGTCCATCAAGGCATGCGTGGCAACACCATCACGATCGTGATTCCTTGACAGATAGAGAAGACGTGGCTTGATCACAGCTAGATCAGACACAACTTGGCTTGTTCGTGGTCTTGACTGCGGATACAACCACATTGCTTTGTCCTCTCCACGGAGTTCCCATCCCTCTAGTCGCGAACAGTAGAGGTTGGTTGTTCGCAGTCTACAGTTGGCCAGGGGCGTCTGCTGGCGTACGTCTTGGTGAAATGTAGAATGTAGACGTAGACAAGCCTGTTGATGCAGGACGCTAAACCTGATAGTACCTGGACCCAGGCTTTTGATTGTTTGCCATGTCAACCGTTCAGGTTATCGGTGGTACAAAACTCTGGTTTCCAGAGCATTTCCCAGCCATGGAGCCAGACGTGCTGCCGGTATTCTATTTCAACGATCTGCTGTTGAGCAATATTGGCGACACGATAGGTCGCCTGAATAAGTAGTGGCGACAATTGACGATGCGCACGGTCTCGGCAGTGCAGGTCTCAATTTGTTCGAACCCCGCTACCAGCTCATGTGCAACCGCATGGCCTCGGATCCACGGTTCCTGTTCATGCCCAACTACGAGGACGTTCGAAATTATGCTTCTCAATTTTGCTTCTTGTAGCTCGTAATCCGCTACTGTCGTGTTAGCGATGCGAGGACTACCGCTGCGCACCCGGAGACGTTGGATTCGTGGTGCGATTGACTGGATTGTGGCAACAGGTCTGTTGGAAAGTGACTGTCAGCTGCAAGTGTTCCAGTCTCTGGACCATGTATGCCCGCTGGAGGCACAGGGCAGCAGCTACGGTGTGCAGGGCTACGCCGAGCAGTTGGTAGCGGCAGGGTTGGATCAAGAGGGTATCTACATCAGTAAAGCACTTGCAGCTCCTGAAAAAGTCGTGTGAAGCTTCACCGCCCGGGCAGGTGTCATGCGCTTGGGAGGAACCAGACACCCACCACCTCCACTATGCGCAGTACTGGAAGTTGGACGAAACAAAGGCGTACGAATGGCCAGCACGTGTCTTTGCCACGGTCATATTCATTTGCCCTCAAACGGACTTGATGCAGCGCACGGAATTGACAGCTGGGTGCCTTGTGCAGGCACCGCTCTACCACAAGGTTCCTCGATGGTAGCCATGGGCCATGGCATTCCCCCCCCCCCCCCCCCCCCCTCCCTGCCGCTGCCATTCGCACTCGCCACCTCCACGGCTCGGCTCGACCTCGCCGCAACCTTTCAGCACTCTAGCCCCACACCCTTCATCATAGNCCGCGGCTCGCTGCCGCGACCCCCCACCCCCCCGAGACTCCTCCATGGTTGCCCCGGGGCATCTGCTCCCCCCCCCCCCCCCGCCCCTATGTTGGGTCTTGTGTTCATGGATCTCGCGCCTTTCGGCCATGCCATGTGCCCTGAGGAGATTCAGGCGTTTGCCCATGGCTTGCTTCAGTGCGGATGGACATCCGACGCTTTGCACGGAAAGGTCCGTTGTGATATCGTCTGTGCATTAGAGGATCCTGGGGGTAAAGGGGCGTTGCAGCAGATATTACTCGTACCTACTTGGTAGAGGCACACTTCTTCACTGCTCGCATTCTCACGCTTCATACATTGTGCTTTATCTTCCTGCATCCTTGCTGCTTCGCTGGTGCCGTTTGTGGTGGGCCGGCTGGCCGGGTCGGCCAGTTCTTGATTGGACTTGCTCCTCCTGTCGCCTAGACAGTGGTGGAGGCTTTGTCACATGTCCAATCCTAGCACACGGTCTTGCACCGTCGGGATCGGTCGCGTCTGCCCGACGAGCTTAGGTCCCTGAGCAGTACCCCACAGGGCACATCCGGCGCTTTTGCAATGGCCAGTCTGAGGCACAATCGCACGTAGGCCCAAGCCGAAGAACACGCGCGTTTGTGGAGGTGCTTTGTGGTTGCAATTGGCCGGATCGAGCCTGGGTTCTGGCATTCCTCGCTGACGATGACGAGAGGCATTGCCATGCAGTTGTCGATCCAAGCTGCCTCTAGCAAGCTTCAGATGCGGGTTTGCGCAGGCACTTGAAATGTGGCTGGACGGCAGGGCTGCCAGAATTGGTTTTGCCGCGCTTTACTGGAGACTCTTTTCTAGAGAAGGCTGGAATTTGTGCCGGAAGTACCTGGAAGTTTGCCACAAGTAGCCACAGGCCCTCCAGTGCTTCCCAGCTCTGCCGAATGGAACACCATTGCAGGAGGTCGGAGACAGAGAGAGCGAGAGAGAGAGCAAGAGCATCGCTTTTGGCATTACCGTTTGGCAGTCTGAGACTCTGAGACTCGTCTCTCTTTGCAGGTGCTGGAGCAGCTGCGTTCGGGCGTGTCATTTGATGCCGATGCCATGCGCTCCCTCTCCCTCCGCGGCGCTTCCGCTTCGGGTATGTCCAGAGAGGACCACGACAGCAAGGACCAGCGTCTACCCGACCTGCCAAAGGCCTGGCTGCCGAGAGGGGCTAGCTTAGCGGCTACAGGTTGCGTGAAATGTGTGTGAAGCCTCCTCGGAACGATGCTGCCAGAGATTTCCACAGGCCTCGGCATGGCTCAGGTTCTGTGGGCGCAGCTCTTGAGCGAGGCGAGACTTTCTCGCGTTCGCGGGATGCCGGCGCGGATGCCGTCTGTGCGGCTCGAGGTGGACTTCGTCGGTCTGCGTGCCTCGCATGCAAGAGACTGGCAAAGAGCTGCTCTGCACTCTGCGCTGCCTCGCTCTCTTTTTCCTAGGACCCTTGAGAAGCGATGGCAATGGAGGCTATGTCGCGGCCAAAACAGCCCTTCGGTCTAGTGGCCACCGCACTGCTGCACTGCTGCTTCCTCTTACTGCACTGCGCCACAATGAAAAACTATGTGCCTCTTGGGGAGCCGACGGCCTGACATGACGCGACGAACTTCACAGCGAGGTCGAACCATCAATCGTGGTTCTGCTGTCCAACGATTCAAACGCTGTGAACTTGGGCTTTCAGTAAGTTGGATGCAATGTGCCTGACCCTGCAGATGACAAGTCAACTTGCATTTCTTGGTGCAAAGGAGTGCGGTCAAGAGCAGCACTTAGGTTGATATCCGTGCACTGCCTCAGGCACGACGAAAGCAGACTAGAGTCGACTTGTGAATGGGCTGCTGTTTATAGCAGGACGTTGAGCTATCTGCTGAGTCGGCTCGCGCGTGCCTGTCAAAACTTCAGTGGCAGTTGAACAGGCACCTGCTGGACTTTTGATGCTTTGATGACTCGTTTCATGTCGTGATTGCACTCTGATTGCACCGTCTCTGATGTTGGCAAGGCTTCGCTTGGCAATCATCCATCGGGCTCGGTCTAAAGGTTCTCCCTGTGTTACTCGCGTGCGAAGATCTTGCAAGAGCTGACCCGCGAAGGCCAGCGGCCCCTAGCCATGCTTGAGGCCTGTGGGCATAAACGACCGAGCGTTACACTGTGCTTTCGCATGTGCCAGCACTAATTAACGGCTCCAGGATGATGTTGCGCAGCAGATGTGTGACTTCGTGTCTGCCTCTGCGATCTAGGGAAGTGTGGCGGGCATTAGTGAAGCGTTGACACATTGCTCCAGTTGATGAAACCTCGGATGGCTGTTGCTTCTTGCGGGCTGCCAGCTTAGGTCGCCTGTCGTCCAGTGACAGCCCGGGATGCCAGGACATGAGTCCCGTGAGAGGCTGCGTGCACACTCCGAGCGCTCGGAGATGAAATTGACGGCTTGTTGACTCCAAAGCGAGTTATCCATGGTCCATCGCCCCCGAAGAGATGGTCGGTTTATGCTTCGCTCCCCGATGCTATCGATGTTGTAGTTGCAAAGTGTGCATGCGCAAAACTGCCGGAGCATGAGATCTGGCGCGTCGTGCAGTGTTGGTTCTGGCTGCCGCAAACACCTGTAGTGAATCTGGTATCTGGCAGTCGTTAGTTCACTGGGAATGTTTCGGAGAAGTTGCAGCCAGTGGATTAACTCTTGGGCAGGCACATTGTAATGCACGACATGGCACGGAACAGCAGTTACTCAGAGTCTGACTTCAGGCGGATGTTTCACGTGAGCGTAGAAGACTTCGGCGATGAAAGCCCCGCTTGAATTGGCACTCGTCGTGCCGTGGAAGAGCAGCGCGGCGTTCACGGCGTGCAGCCCAAGAAGGGCAGCCGTCAGACAGCGCCTGCAGCGCCTGCTGAGAATCGATGGAGGCCCTGGTGCCCTTGCGATGCCTCAAACTCCGCATGGCGAAGTTTGCAGGTCTTTCTCGGTGTCGGCCTGGTTGCCGGCGAGATCTTCAGATACAACCGGCAAAACTTCGCCTTCGACCAAGACCAACGCTTCCGACGACCCTTGTCGGGCAAAAGAGACGGTCGGTTCCAGTTTCTTGACGTGAGATGTTGCGAACTGTTGCGACACTACGCGGGCCGCGGGCAAGGCGATGAGCTTCGACTCAAGATGCAGGTGGAGCGTTTCCGCCTCTTCCGCCAGGACATTCGAGACCTGGTGGAGCTGACAGTAGGAAAGATGGACCTCTATCATATGGTTGGACCTTCAGCAGCAAGATGAGTAAAGGCTTGTTTCAAGCTTGAAAGGCTCCCGTGATGCTGGCAGCAAATTTGTGGCGTTGAAACCGCCTGTTTGCGGATGCAAGGTGCGCTCTTCATTCGCATGATCAGTATCTACTACTCGGAAGGCTTCTTTGAGGAAGCTCCTCCGGTCTTTCTTCAAGTAGCTTATTATCTATCACAGGCTGGGGTTGCCTAATCGGCATCCACGAATCCAGCTAAGTGGAACTGTATCGGGGAAAGACCGTTGTCCCTGATCAGGCCTGCTCATTAGTGTACCTGCTGATGGCAATCTGGCTGTCCATGCATGCCTCGATCAAGTCGCACAGCTACGCAACCCGCTTACTTACCAGGTCGGGGCTTTTCCACTCTGTTTCAGCGAGAAGGGTCTTGCATGTCTTGCCCTGCATTGGCTGTTTGTCAGGTTTGTTCGGCTGCCCATCCCCGGCTGTGACCAGCTAGACCTGCTGAATGCACGCCTCTCTGACTGCGAGATGCAAGCAACTCAGCTGCTTCGCGTTCCTTTCCTGCATTCAGGACCACGGGTTGTGCAAGTGATGCGGATCCGCATGAAGGTGCAACAAGCATGTGAATGGTCGCAGGAAGAAATACTTGGAAGGAGCGCGCGACAGTGGATGTTCCGCCTCAGGCCTGCCTTGAGAAACTTCGTGGCACTGCTCCTCTCCCTTGCAGTTTTGTGAGCCTGTCAGGGTGCGGCTTTGGCAGAGGACAGAGACAATGTCCCCAAGCCGACAGGGGATGAGCTTGAGACTCTTGGATAATTCCTTGGAGCTTTGCTTTTGATAGCTGCCACGGGCCACCTCGGCATGCTTGGGTCGTAAGGGATGGTGAGTTTGCCTACGGTGGCGAACACAACATGCTGGGCAACGAGGAGAGAGAAGATGCTTGAAGCTGAACGTGTCGACAGCCGCGTCTCAAGCAGGAGCTGCTGCATGCCGTGGAGTTCCGAACGAGACGACACGTGCAGCTCTTCCGACAGCTCCAAGCCAGGCAGGTAACGCAATTACACCTCATCGCAGCGGTATAACATGTATGACCCGAAGTCTCTGCATCTGTCTGCGCGGTCGGTCCGAGGTGGCAGTGCTTTGACGCATATTCCCGAGTTTGTATGTCCTTGGGCGTGCCTCTCTTGCCAAAAGGTGGTAGCAGGAGGACAGCCTTAGGGGTTTGGGTGATCTGCAAGAGGCGCGCTAGTAGGTTCATTACGCGTCAACTCTTAGGTGCGCCACATGCTGCAGTCGATCAACTACTACTTGTTGGGGCTTTGCCACTAGGCTGAAGCCAGGTCTTGGGATGCAAGTTGCCCAAAATCTGTTGACGGATGCCAGCATACTCAGAAACCGTCGCTTCCGTCCAGTTCGTACAGTTTCCAGGCATGGTGCAGACGTACAATCCCGTGGTGGGCTACATGCTGACTGCAGTCTTCCAGGAAGCGCTTGCAAGAACTGTAGCGCTCCCAGCTGCGCTTCTCATTCTGGCCGCTGGCGCCGCTGGCCAGGCCCTCGCTTGCAACATGACGATCCTCGACGTCCACGGCCTGCCATGCCTCGGGACCGACTGTTTGCACAACGTTGCACGGGATTCCATCTGTTCTGATTGTGGGCACCCGACTCTAAGCGATCCAGAATTTCAGCATATGGATTGAATGCCAAGTCTAGAGGGTGAGTTGGTGGTGGAGCCTCAAACTATGGAACTCGGAAAATGTCTGCGGCGAGCATAAAGGTATCAGACCTTGAGGCATCCAGAACACGCATGGTCGATGGGCCATGTCATCAATAGCAGTCACTCCGTAGTGCAGCCGACATTGTGGTAGGATTAACAGGCCGCTTAATCAAGGTGGACAGATGAGAACACGCCTGACATGTGTAACTTTAAAGGTCAGCATGTATATGTGGCTGCCAGCTGACACTGTGCCGAGCCACTATTTAATTACTTTCACGAGGAAAGATGTGGCAGACACTCACAGTCGTCATGTTCTTCAAATTGAATTGCAATGGCAGTTTTCCCCGTGGTGCAGGGGACTGGATTTGTCCTTCATCGGTTTCCTGCCGGCCATCGCCGCATGCGTGTCACTCACGCTTGCGAAGCGGGAAGACGGAGAGCTCGTCCCACACAATGCCTATATGATCTCCATTGCGATCTATCCGCTCGAGCCTTGGCTGTAACCTGGCTTTGGTTTCTGCTCCGTCTGGGAACCGGCGCCCCCTCAAAATAAGGAAATTGCTTGGTTTGAGCTGCTGCACTGGGCGGCATCGCCAGTTTCAGGCGAGTCCAGCATTCCTCGACACTTCCGAGCAGTTCTGTTTATGGAAGCTTGGTTTCTTAGTTCTGTCATGTTCTGTCGGGTATTATGTTGTTGCTGTTGGTGCTATTCTTGCTGTTGTTGCCGTTGGTGCTGCTGGTGCTGTTGTCGCTGGTGCTGTTGTTGCTGTTGTTCTTGTTGCTGCCGGTGGTGATGCTGGTGCTGCTGCTGTTGTTGTTGTTGTTGCTGCTGCTGTTGCCGTGGCCGTTGCTGTTGCTGCTGCTGCTGCTGTTGTTGCCGCCGCTGCAGTTGTGGTTGTTGTTGGTGGCGGTGGTGATGGTGTGGGCGGCGGTGGTGTTCTTGCTATGGTTACTGTTATGATTATGTTGTTATTTGTATTCTTTGTTGTTGCTGTTGTTTGCTGTTGCTGTTGCTGTTGCTGTTGCTGTTGCATGCTGCTGTTGCTGTTGCGCGCTGCTGTTGCTGCTGTTGTTGCTGTTGCTGCTGTTGGTGGTGATGCTGCTGCTGCTGTTGTTGTTGTTGTTGGTAGAGACAAAGACTGGAGCCCCATTTAGATTGGTAGAGACAAAGACTGGAGCCCCATTAGATTTATTTAGAAAAAAGAGACACGGGGCGCGCCCCTGCGGGGCGCGCCCCTGCGGGGCGCGCCTTCTCGGAGGTTGTGG
>BGNK01002512.1:0-99645 GCA_003297005.1 Symbiodinium sp. clade A Y106 | reverse complement strand
TTAGGGTTTAGGGGTTTAGGGGTTTAGGGGTTTAGGGTTTAGGGGTTTAGGGTTTAGGGGTTTAGGGGTTTAGGGTTTAGGGTTTAGGGGTTGGGTTTAGGGGTTTAGGGGTTTAGGGTTTAGGGGTTTAGGGTTTAGGGTTTAGGGGTTGGGTTTAGGGTTTAGGGGTTTAGGGGTTTAGGGGTTTAGGGTTTAGGGGTTGAGGGTTTAGATCTAGGTTTTCGGGCCGCGGGGTTTAGTGACTTCAGTGTTCTTACATTGCTACAGCTGGAAGTGCAAGGAAACCATCCTGAAGGTTTCCACGCATGCATGCCATGCTTTGCTGAACATTTTATGAACATTTTATAGTAGAAGCCAGAAAGTTGGAACATCACTAGCCTCATGCCCTTAAAGTAAACTAAAGGGAATCCCAGCATGAATCATCCTAAATCGATGTTCCAACTTTCTGGGGTTCACTATAGCCACCTGCATCGGTTGGACCACGAGGTGGTGGCAGCCAAGACAAGGTTGCCTTGAACCCAATATCCTGAACCCGTCAGATTACAGTGTGATGACACTAATCCCCACACCCTAAACCCTAAACTTTAAGCCCTATGTCAAAGCGGCCCCAAAACCCAGAATCCTGACTGAACTCATCTTATTGGTCTCGCTGCTAGGTCAGAGGCACAATCTCCATGGCACAGAGCTAGTTTCGTTAGGGTTTAGGGCTTGGGGTTCCATGATAATTCTTTCGAGTCCCAAAAATCTTGCGAGTGCAGGCGACATTTATCAACAAGTCGCTGACGTTTCTGGAGCAGGCCACCTCTTTTCGGATGGTCTACCAGCTTCAGTCTAGCATTCAGTGTATCAGGCTTCAGGAGGTCGGCTTAATCCATGCGAGCCCCCAATCATTTGTTGGTTTTTTGTTCTTTGTCGTTGGGGCCATTGTTTAGTTGGTGACCTATGAACACCAGATTCTGCTCAGGGTTGTACATTGCACATGCTTACAGCCTGATCTCGTTTTACTTATCCTTGTCAGGTCTTGGTACCCAAATGTTGGGGTTATTGCGGATTCTGGTAGGATTGGGAAAGAGCAGAAGTCGACCGCGAAGAGTGGTTTGCTTGCTAAGGTCACCAACCCGAGCAACATAAGTATCTAGACTGTAACATTTCCATAAAGGTAACCCTAAACCCCTAACCCCCAAACCCTAAACTCCTAAGCCCTCAAGCCTACATTCCAAAAATCCTAAACCCGAGATCATCCCAGATCCTATTGCCGATGAGCCCTAAACTTCGAAGTGCTATAAACCTTACAGACTTTGTCGGGGTTAAGCATGGCCAGGTGGTCGTGGCTCTCGGCAACAAGCATCGAGACCACATCCCGCATCACCCTCTGACAGGTTGTAAGGTTTAGGTTTGCGGGTTAGGGACCCTAAACCCTAAACCCCTAAAGCCCTAAACCCTAAACCCCTAAATCCTAAACCCCTAAACCCTAAACCCCTAAACCTCTTAGGGCAGGTTTAGGGTTTGGGGAGGGTTTAGGGCTGCAAGGTCTAAAAACAAGCCCAAAGTCCGATAACCCCTGGGCCCGGCTTCAAGGAAATCGACGGTGTCTAGGTTCCTAAGGGTTCCTTAAAGGGTTCTATACGGGATCCTTAAAGGGTTCTATAAGAGTTCCTTAAAGGGTTCTATAAGGGATCCTTAAAGGGTTCTATAAGAGTTCCTTAAAGGGTTCTATAAAGGATCTATAGGGGTTTAGGGTCTACTAGGTTCCGTTTTAGTGCCCTTTTGCCCTTGTTGTTTTAGGGTCCCCTTATTGATGGTGAATATTAGGAAAGAGGGCACCCTTATCATAAGTATCATAAAGGGGCTACTCAGGAACCTAGGAGTGTTAAGTAAGGTTGCTGGCCTGCGCTGATAGGTTTCGTAGGGCCCAGCAAGACCATGTAGTCGCTTAGGTTTAGGATTTGTAGATGGGTAGTTCTCCAAATTAGCGTCCCTTTTCGGGTCCTGTTTATAAGGGTGCCGTACTGTTTTGGGGACCTAAAACGGGACCAAAAATTTTAGAGAACTACCGAAATGTAGGATGAGGTCACCAGTTCCGGCTTGGAGTTTAAGGTATGTGATGTTTACGGTGGATGTGATTGATAAAGGAAGGAAAGTGTCGTTTTGCCTTCTAGGGTTTGTGTATCTGGGTGTATTTTATGATTTCGGGAATTCGGCTACACAGCGATTCTTCCGCAATGTTGGGGCTGTTTCTAATGCTGTGATTATGCCGAATATGTGTTTCCATTGTGGTGGCTCTTCATACCAATGGTCCCGCTGTTGCTGAAGTCTTGTATCACAAGCTTAGGGCACGGTATTTTGGGGACTCGGGGATTTGGGATGCAGGGTTTGCGGTTTAAAGTCTAGGGTTTGTTGTTTTTTGTTTTGAGGATTTTGTGCTTGTAACTGCTGCTTCACCATTGTCAAAAGCTGATAGCTTGAATTTCGGAGTACGCTGTGTAGCGCTACGAAGCTCCTGTGAGAACCTTGTGAGAAACCTTGTGAGAAACCTGTGAGGAAGCTGTGAGAAACCGGTGAGAAACCGGTGAGGAAAGGGATTCACCGGCCGGACCCAAACCCGAGCTGGTTACAGGTTTCGCACAGGTTTCTCACAGCCCGCTCACAGGTTTCTCACAGGTTTTTCACAGGTTTCTCACAAGCTTCTCACAGGTTTCTCACAGCGTTTCTCACAGACCCTGAGCAACCGGATTTCATTTCTTACAGGTTTCTCACAGAACCCGCTCACAGGTTTCTCACAGGAAAAAATGATTTGATCATTCCCAATGATTCCACGCCATCGTGGGTCACAAATGTAGAGTTTAGGGTTTAGGGTTCGGCCCAGAATCAGAACCGTAAGCCTAGAACCCTAAGCCCTGAAGCAGCTGAGGTATCGGCAATCGAAGCTGACTCACATGCTCAAGGACTTGTTTCGGGTTGCTTCCGCACAGTCTGCCACCTCAGTCCTGAATCCGTAGACCTGGGCCCTAAATCCTAAATTTCATATCCCGTAGTAGAACATGCTTCATGGTCCTTCTGTATTTATATTACAGACAACCGAATAATCCGCAGAACCGCGAAAAATTCAGCCGCTCTAATAATTAATAGAGATCTTGGAGATTG
Source organism: Symbiodinium sp. clade A Y106 (assembly GCA_003297005.1). NCBI lineage: Eukaryota > Dinophyceae > Suessiales > Symbiodiniaceae > Symbiodinium > Symbiodinium sp. clade A. The sequence goes on along the minus strand of BGNK01002512.1, from coordinate 96,501 downwards.
ACCGTGCAGGGCGAGGGAAAGTCGGAGCCTGCGTAAAGCATGGCTTGTCCTTGCTTGTCCTGAGTTCTTGTTGGCTTACATTGAGACCGGCTAAGCAACCCGAGAGCGCAAACTCCCTAGACCCGAATATAACTAAACCCTAAACCCTAAACCCTATAAACCCTAAACCCTACAACCAACACGCACGCACTCACTTTTCGGGGGAGGAGGGGCTGGGGCTCCCCAAGCTCCCATCCCTCAAGGCGCAAAACCCACGCAAAACCCAAATTTCGCAAGACCTCAAAATCACGAGTTGAATCCTGCAGCCTCCGATCTTGATACTTCAAATCTCGATTTCTTAACCTCTGAACGCCCGGCCCAAGCAACCAAAATACCGGAAAGACGTTTCTTCGAGGACTCGCTAGGAGGAAACTGCAAGACAGTGATGGTTGCCAACATTTGGCCTGAGGTGCCTTGGAGTTCAGGGCTTGACAAGGGTTCAGATTCTGCACTTTTCTCCAGGGTCCTGGAAAGGGTTTTGTGTTTTTCGGGCTTTGGAGTTCATACTGCTGATGGACAAAATCCTGCATGACCCTAAGGACCCTAAACTATGGGAATTATGGTATATTCCTTATAATGGGTAATGCAGGATTTTGTCCATCAACAGTATGGGGTCGGACTTTAGGGGGTTTGGGGATCCATAGTTAAGGCTCATGAAATGTTTCGACATCGTTGATACGGAAGGTTTCCCAAGTTTCAACTTAGATTGGGAACCTTTAAACTCTTCGGGTTCTTATAGTTTAGTAGGAATCGAAAAGTTTAACCTTTTATTTCCGTGGCTTATCGCATCTCAAAGTTAAGGGCCCATACTAGGGGCCCATGGGTTCAACCTTAGATTAGATGCATATCAATTTCCAAACCGTAAACCCTATACCCAGACCGACAGCCTGCACTTCATGCTTCTTGCTTATTGCTGTATGAACCCGTATCTTAAATGCAAGTACTCTAAGGGTCCATGTACCGTTGTATATGCTTTGGCTTCAAAGTACCTGTATAACTTTTTAAGGCCGAAGTACATACTATTTCGGTAGATGGACCCTTAGAGCCTTAGCCCTGTAGAGTATAGTAACCCTTAAAGGGAGCCCTTAACGAATCCCTATTTGGGCACATGGACCTTTAGGGAGTAGGTTTCAAATCTGCTTGAGGCCTGATTATGTTTAGAATTTGAGGGTGTGCTTGGAGGTTCATGGTTAGTTATAAGTAGGGTTACAATGGGGGACTTATAACCCCTTTTATAACTGCCCATGAACCTCCAAGTAGGGTTTAGGGTTGAGGGTGTTGGGGTTAGCTTTTCTCGAAAACTAGCACGAGCAAAAGCTGAGCAATGGGGCCTAGTGTGCCGGGTTTAGGGTTTAGGTTTTGGGTTCAGGTCGATCATCACAGGCAAACTGAACTTAGGAGGTACTAAGAAGACCTGAGCGTTGGTTGACCTGGGTTTTGGGTGGGGGGTTCATGGTTAAGGACCATTCCCAACCCTTGAACTCGTAAAAGGGGGTTTCGGTGTTTCAGCAAAGAGGCGACCCAAATACAGACTGCAAGTCCTAGGATCCCAGCACGCAACCCAACATCCCATTTCTGAAAAAGCACCAGACCCAAAATCCTAAATCCTATCCCAAACCTATAAAACCCCAGCAACAAGTCGATCCTACATGGAGGTTCATGGGTAGTTATAAGATAAGTGGGGTTGTAAGTCCCCTGGTATGGGTTATATCCATTATGTAGTTATGCTAGTTATGACCCCACATAACTAACCATGAAATTCCAACTAAGCCGGCATGAGAGGCCAAGATGCTTGAAGAGACCGCGAGCACGCTGCGCTTTGCGACTCGGATGATGAAGGCCTTGCCAGGGATTGCTTTGCAGCTGTGATGAAACTCCTGACAAGAGATCGTTCGACAGGAACATATCAGGAGACTATGTAAGGGGCGCCCGTTCTCCGAAAATTCCGCGCAGAGTTCAGCGGGTTTCGGTTACGGTTTGGAGTTTTTCGAGTCAGAAATTTGGCTTTGGGTATTGAACGCCTTCTTGAACGCGGTTGAGTTGGGGAAGCCCTTAAACCTTGAATCCTAAACCCTAAATCCAAAACCCTCCTAAATCCTAAACCCTCTCCGGCTCTCAACAGAGTCGCTTGGTTCCCTGTCCGAGAATCCTGAAACTGAGAGCTCCAAAGATCCCATCAGGCCTGCTGTTTGCCTGGGCTTTGGAGTACCATACTTTAATACTTTTTTCTTAAAGGAACCATTATGAGATAAAAGTATATACTTTTTTCTTAAAGGAACCATTATGAAATAAAAGTATATACTTTTTTCTCCCTGGCTGCTTAAAAGCCCAGTTGCAGGGTGGTCTGGGGGTTACAGGGTTTCGGGATCGGGAGTAGGGTTTAGTAATTTAGTTTTAGAGCTTGGGGTTGCGGTTTCGTTTTTTTAGGGTTTAGGGATTGGGGTTAGGGTTGAGGGGTTAGGGTTTAGGGATTGGGGTTGGAGGGTTTATAGTGTAGGAAGCTTTGTGGTTGAGGGTCCCGAACCCGAATGTTTGGTTTACAAGGTTCCTCTCTACATTTGTGCGTGCCACTGAGGGGCTCGTCGGCAGGTCAAGTGGGAGTCTTCTATACGATTATGGGTCAGAATCACATAGCCACCGTCATGATTGCAGCCATTATGTGCCATCAGACTCCTGCAGAACCTGATGCACCAAGTGCGAATGCCACCCGGGATGTTAGTCCACAAGAATCCGGGAGGCCCCAAGCCACCCTAAATGGTGACCGCAGCAGGCGAATACCTCTACGGCCTAAACCCTAAACCCTGAATCCTAAACTCTAAACCCTGCTCCCTAAATCCTAAACCCTAAACCCTAAACTCCTAAACCCTAAGCCCTGAATCCTAAACCCTGCTCCCTAAACCCTAAACACTTGAGCCACGCTCTGGGGGGAGGTTTCCAATGAAGCCTCGGTCAACGTGCATCTAGACCCGCAGCTGCTGATAAGGCCAAGGGGTTGGGTGTTTGGGTTTGGGTAGGAGTTGGGGTTTAGGGGCTGGGGTTTAGGGAGGTTGGGGTAGGGAGTTTAGGGTTTTGGGTTGGGGGTTTAGGATTTAGGGGTTTAGGTTTTTGGGTTGGGGTTTAGGTTTAGGAGTTAGTGTCGGTTCGGGGCTTCAAGAGATCTTCATACCTTGGCAACGGGAAAGCTCGTTCCCTTGCTTTTGGAGCCCTCACCCTATATCTTAAGCCCAGCCGTTAGATCAAGAGCCTGGAATCGTGAGACTACAGCTTGCAATGCTATTCCCGGAACCCTAAACCTAAAGCCTAAATCCTGAACCCATCGTCTTCGAAAAGTTTGTATTGTGCGAGGTTTAGGATTCAGGGCTCAGGGTTTCAGGGTGTCAGGGTTGCCAGGTTTCCTCCTCAAGCTGTGTGATCTGTAGTTTTGTCATTCGTAGATAGTTTAATTTGCCCAATGTTGTCGGTTCATGACTACGGTTCAGGATTTCGGCCCGAGTGACGAATAGCGCGAGAAAGTCATAAGAAAGACTCTTCGTCTTCGTGAAGAAGACCCCGAGGCATTTAGTCGTGAAGCCTACGCCTTAAACTGTTTTGACGCATGCAAGCAGCGTCTGTGTAAAACAACACTGCCTCAATACCTGCTGAAAGTTTTCAGACTTCCGGAACGGCTAATCAAAGACCGAAACCAAACTTTTTCTTCTATGAGGCCCTGGAGCCCTACGGTTGATGATATAAATCCTGCATAACCCATAATAAGGACTATGCCACAATTGCCACAGTGTGGGGTCATCAAGGCAATGCAGGATTTATATCATCAACCTGCCCTGCCCTGCCCTGCCCTGCCCTGGCCCTGGCCCTGGCCCTGGCCCTGGCCCCTGGCCCCTGCCCCTGCCCCTGCCCCTTCCCCCCCCCTGCCCTGCCCTGCCCTGCCCTGCCCTGCCCCCTGCCCCCTGCCCTGCCCCCTGCCCTAAACCCTATAACCCTACGGATCCCTTAAAAAGGAACCCATTAAAGATATCCTTATAGATCCTTTTAGAGGAACCCTAGGATTTACATCAACTGTAGTACAAGCCCTCTCAACGACTCCAGCCGCAGGAAGTACGAGCGCCAGATCAAAGACCTCAAACAGGCCAGCACCCTAAACCTTACTATAGGGGCCTAAATGATTACCAATACTATTTTTTTGGGGGGGGTTCCTTATTATGACTACAGTATAGTATGCAATTATGAAGGCCCCTACACTCTACAGCCTTTCACTTCGGTGTCCTTTTTGGGAGATCCTCGGATGCTTCGAATGTTTGGAATGCTCCCGGAGAGGCTCCGAAGCCCCAAAAGAGTTTAAGGCAGTTTAGGGACTGGTGGGGTTGGGTTCAGGGTTTTTGTTCAGTGTACGATGCAGCGGGTTTGATAGTTTTTGAGCTTCGGAAGTGTTCTAGCATTGCAAGGTGTAGGGTTTCGGCTTGAGGCTGTGGCGCTCGGGTCAGGGGATTCACTCGGAAGGTTTCAGACTTGCGGAGCATGGTCAACTGCGCGAGCCATAGAATCTTCAACCTAAACTCCGAAACCCTAAACCCTGAAGCCTAAACCCCAAAACCGCAACCCATGTCGCCATTGCATTGAAGGAGCTGGCGATGCATGACACCTTGGCCGGTAGAAGTCGGGTGCAGTACGAGGACAAAATCCGGGGTTCGGGGTTTAGGGGTTAGGGGTAAGGGTTTAGGAATGCTTGCCTTGAGGATTCATGTACCCATATAGGGCAGACTTTGTCTTTCAAGTAATTTGTCCCTATGTAGGTACTTTGCGCCTAAATACTAAAGTATATACTTTGTAGGCACACGGACCCTGAAGGTTATAGACTTTCTTCTCCCCTTATAGAGCCCATGTGAACGCCTAGAAACCTAGAAAGCCCCTAAAGCCCCTAACTTTGAAGCCTCGACACCGGGAGGAGTACTCACCTGATGAGCAGAAGGAGCTCGAAACCAAGGCGCTCAATTGGTTCTCTAAGTCTTCCTTGAAGGGGTCCTAGTGTTTGGCTTCGATAAGGGTTCTACAAGGGTTCTTAGGTTTCAGCTAAAGTTTTGGGTTTCGGATTTCAGGCTGTGGGATTCAGGGCTACGCCGGGGTAGGGGGGAGGCGGGTAGGGGACTATGCTTCCCTAAATAGGCCTTATGAAGTACTTATTTTGGGTATTAAGGCCCCCTACCCCCCCTGAGGGTCCTTATGACTATCCCTACAAGAGTCATGAATTGAAATAGGCCTTAAGGCCCCCTACCCCCGTAAGGGTACTTATGAACTAGCCCCGAAGCCCATCGTTGCGTTCTAATATGGCAATTATGGGAGTTAGGGACCCCTGAAGTTCCTTTAAAGGGTTGCTGTAAGGGTACTATAAGGTTTCCTTTAAAGGGCTCTATAAGGGTTTAGAGTTTCCGAAAATTCGGAGTACCTTATTTTGGGGTCCTTATAACCTACTATTTCAGGTGCTCTATTCGGGCCCCCTATGTTCGGAAAGTCCCATACGAACCCTGACGATGTCAGAGTAAGAAGTCCAAGTCGTGTCGCTTTGTTGTTTCATGTTGAGCTTGTTTCATCTGTCCTTCAAAGTGATATAGACCTTCCGGAATGTGCGTCCTTACTCGGAGGTCTGAATTGAGTTTGTAATCCATAGTTGCCATTGTCTTTATTTTCGAAATAAGTACCTCGAATCCTAAACCCTGATAAACCCTATCACATCCTATAACCCTAATCTCCTACACTCTAATTCCTGACGTCAGAACAAGGGGGCCGCCGTAGAAAAAAGGCTGCAAGACATGGCTCCGTGAACAGGAGGACGACGCCTCCAGCAATTCGTTCCGCCGCCGGTTGCTGGTGGTGATGAGGTGTAAAACGGCCAACAAGCCCGCCAGGAAGACCGACCAGACTAGCATGGAGCGCAATCGGGCGATATGACGGTTTCTCGGGAGGCAGGCAGCCGCGATGATTTTGCCTGAAGTTTTGCATTCCCCTTTCAAAACCATTTTGGACTCTTGCAAGCTTTGCATACCCCACAACAGCACGATTTCCCGCTGGAAGCTGCTGCTTGATGGCTGCGTCATGTTGCTGCAGCGTCGTTTGAATGAGCGCTTGCATTTTGAGACTGCCAGCAGCGGCGCAGGTGGTGTTTGCCGGTTCTTGATGGCATATGCGTTTACACAGCCAACCTTAGGCAAGCAGATCTCGCACGTTTGTATTGTGGCGTATATTCTCTCCTCGGCCTGTGCTTGGCTTGATTCCTGCAGATGACTCAGATTTGCAATCAGGACTCAAAAGCTGCGGCAGGTCCTACTTACAATCTTTGGTCCTGAGCATGCCCCAAGGCATTACGGAGGGCCAACCAGAGCTACAGTCCCTCAGGCTCCATGTACCCATCTAGTATATTCTTAGGCCTTAAAGGGGTTCCTATACCAGGATCCCCCCAATGGCCCTTTAATGGAGCCCTTATGGCCCTTAATATAGTTGGGGGGTCTAGGTATGGGTACTTGAAGGCGTATGTCTTTAGCATATACTCGTTAGGGCACGTGGAACTTTAGAGAATCGGCCCCCGCTTGAGATTCCGTTCGGGAGCTTCTTTGGTCTTGGACATTCGAGCCCTAACGCAACACCCCGGTGTACAGTGTAGGATGAACTTCAAGAGCCACAAATCTTAACACCGGTTTAGGTTTTAGGGTCTAGGGTGAACCTCAAGAGCCACAAATCTTAACACCGGTTTAGGCTTTAGGGTTTAGGGTGAACCTGAAGACTCAAGAGCCACAAATCTTCACTCACCTTGAAACGTGACATATGGGAGTTTCCGGAAATAGGGGACCCTAATATAGTACCCTAAATAGTAGGATCCTTATTATAAGGACCCCAAAATAAGGAACCCCTAATTTTCGGAAACTCCCATATACTTTTCGGTTACGGTCGCAGGTGCAGATGTATCTCGAGGGTGAAGTGCAGGAAATCGAAGTTTCCAGCTCCTCGCAAGCAACAATGAAACAAGGGCCAGGGCTTACTTAAAGGATCATGGGGCTTAGTAGCTAAGGTTACGATTAGGGTAACTATACTTATGATTACTTATAACCCCACTTAAGGTACTTAGAACCATACTTACTAAGCCCCATGATCCTCCAAGTAGGCTGTATCACAACACCAAAAGCCTCCCTGCCGTGATCCTCAAGATGAAATTCTAAACTCAGCGCCCCAAGCCCTAACCCTAAGGGTCCATGTGCCCAACTGTATATATAGGTACATTGGGCCCAAAGCATATACTATTTGGGTACATGGACCCTTAGGGTATAGGACCAGATTGGAGCTTCAATCATAACACCGGATCTGGGTCGAGGTTCAGGTCTTTCTGGCTTAGGGAGTTCGTGTTCCGGATTTGGCTTCGACTTTTAAAGCCTAAACTAAGCCATAAACCCCTGTTGCTTAAAATTGGTTGAAATGTTCGTAGGATATCCTCGAAAAAGGAACTCCTGTATGACATATGAAAGCAAAGGTACCTTTAAGAAGCCAAGGCTAATGTACTGCCAGTTTAGGTCAGAGAAGGCAGCGTCGGCATAAGCACGCCAAATAAGAAAGCGATAAAAAAGCGGCCTTAATAATTAAAATAGGGTTTCGGCGCCCATTAAACTATAGTTATAATTAGGAACCCGGCAAAATAGCACTGGTAATTATTTAGGCGCCTACATTATTGAGACCTGAACCCTTGTGCTCATCGGCCCTGTCAAAGTATGCTGTAGGGTTCAGGGTTCAATTTTAGGGTGCCCACATAGAGATATATACGAACAGCCCTTGCAGCTTTGACCTGTATTCACTGCAAGAAAAGCCACACTTTCAGCAGCATGTGTAGTACTTAGTAGCAGAAGAAGATGACGATGCAGGAAAGAGGAAGAACACATGTTGTTGCACCATGGGAACTCCTTACATTTAGGGGTGCCATACTCAAGGGTGCCTAGAATGCCCCAAACCCTGAACCCCAAACTCTAAACCAACCATTAGGGTCCTTTGTGTTCTCAAGTCCCAGACATCTGCAGACTGTGACTTTAGCGTGGCACTTCCCACAAGAATGTCGATACGAAGCAGCATGCGAGAAGCGTTTAAGCTTTGAGTCTTAGTGCCTAAAGCTTCTCGTGCCTCTAGCTAATCCCCAAACCTGAAAACCCTAAACCCCCAACGCTGCACCCTGAATCAGGAAACTCTAAACCCTATTGTCTTGAACACTTAATGCGGTAACTCTTGAAGCGTTCGGGATTTCACACCCCACGATGCGGGAAGCAGTCACGGACAAGCAATCTTGTAGGCAAGCTGATGAAAGAATCCCCGATTCTTCATAGAGTATTCGACCCAATTGCTGAAGGAGTCTGAAGAAATAGTAATCATACTCCTATTCCCTTGAAGTCCCTCTACAATAAGAGTGCCCTGTTCGATTGACAAAGATCCCAGCAAGTTGGGGGCTTCAGCTCAAGCTAGTGGGTTTAGGGTTTAGGGGTTTAGGGTCTATAGTAGGTTCTTGAGTAACACCCTTTTGCCCTTTTTTTGTTCGGGTCCCTGTATTAAAACTGAATACTAGGAAAAAGGGTACCCTTATTCTAAAAGGGGCTACTCAGGAACCTAGAATGGGTTTCTTAAAAAGGCTCTGCCCTGCCTTGATCAGTCGGCATCATGCCTAGCTTAGCTTAGTAGCTGAGTAGGTAACCTTTAATAATTTAGCCTTTTGGGGGCTTATATGATCCTACCATAATTGAACAGTTAACCTTTTAAGGACGAGGGTACTCAGCCCCTAAGTTAGGAGAACCTTGCAAGACTGTTGCCGGACTTTCACAGGAAACTTGTTGGCTTGCAGGGCTTCTCAGGCATCCAAGCAAGTAAACTTACATGTCTAGGGCCAGCTGCCACCCCCAAGCCCCAAACCTTCTCCCGAAAAACTAAAACCCCAACACTCCTCAACCCATAGACTCATCGAAAGCATTCGAGGTCTACGCATGGTCTACGAGTCCTTCACTTGCTTCCGAAAGTTGTATCAAGATCTCCGTCGGGGCCTTCGGCCAGAGGGTTATAGGGGGCTTCAGGAGGGTTCCTTTAAGGGTTCGGCTTGTTAAAGGTTCCTTTAAGGGGCTCGTGGTGTTTAGGGTTCCTGTAAGTTGGACAGGGGGCCGCTTTCCATAGAGTGGTTAAGTACAGATTCTCGAAGCGGTCCGACACGGATTATGGGCTTGATTCAGGGTTTCCGTGTATCACTTCGGGGGCCATAAAACGAGTGGGGTTGCTCCTCGGTGCATATTTTGCGTGAGTCCTTACACCTCCGAATCCCTGTGGCATGACGAAGGCAAACGCTGAATTTTCAGTACATACCCCGAAACACGTTAGTGAGCCTTAAACTTGGTGCTGAAGGCAACATTCCTTACACCCTTCCAACCCCCTAAACCCCAAACCCACACATCCCTAACCCCGAAGCCCTGAGACTCTATGTACGCAGATAGTATACACTTAGACCTTAAAGTACCTATACCCGAAACCTCTTTGAGGCCTAAGTGTATACTATATGGGCACATGGAACCCTAAACCCCACACCCGAACCCTAAACCCCAAAGCCTAAATCCTACAAATTTGTGTTGTCAGGTTGCAGCATATTTTTGCACCTTGCCCCCCCGTTCCTTTAAAGATGCCGTATGTAATGGAACCCCAAGCCGTTTTCGAGGTACGGAGTTGCTGAATCGGCCTATACAAGCTGCACCGACTGCTGGCGGCGATGCAGAGGCGCTTGCTGGGTTTGGGGTTCCGCATGTAGAGCACTCTTACTTTCCACATCTACATCGGGGCGTGTGTGTGTGTGTACATACACATTTACATACACATACACATATACTTGTACATTTTATACATATACATACACGCATAAATGTTCATTTATATATATATATATAGAGAGAGAGAGAGAGACAGACAGATAGACAGATAGACAGTTTCTACATCTACGCGTGAGTTGCACCCAGGCTGCCGATGGCGCTGGTGCTGCCGCGACCGGCGCAGAAGCTCACGAAGGCCGGCTGACTTCTGCCGCAAGGCCTAGGAACTACAATAGGGGTCTCAAGAATTATGGTACAATATACCCCAAATCCCTTTTCTAATTATTGAGGCCCCTATATTAGGAACTACAATGGACCCCCCAAGGACCCTTAGTCAGAGCCCTTATGGCCCTTACTTGTGGGTATTTAGGCTATTGGGTTGTGCCTGAACACCGAGACACCACGAGATTTATAGTTGAAAGCTCAATGGGTTCCAGCATAGAAACTGCACGCCCCAAGTATATACTGCAATTGTAGCTCTACTCACTCCACCCCGAACCATGCTGTCACATGTACCTCCCAGGGAGATGGACAAGCCGCTACTTCATGGTTCAGGGTACATTCAGAACCTCTCTGCAGCCGCCCACAAAGCCTTCACCGTAACAGCCCATGGCCCTAAATCCGGACTAGACAGGAGAGGTGGGCGAGGACGTGGAGGGCAAAGGTATTGCTGTCCGGAACCCGGGTGATTGAAAATGAGGCTTTCAGTTCAGCTGGTGTGGGGCTTCCGGTTCTCAGAGTCTCATGGTTTCAGCTTTCAGGGTTTGGGGCCTTTGGTTCTAAGGTATTTGGGTTTCGGGGTTTCCGCTGGCTCAGGATACGGAAATGCGCGTTGAAGAGCACAGGATGCAGCAATTTGGGGTTGCAGTTTGCAGGGTGGAGGGTTTTGGGCTTGGTTTAGGGTTTAGGGTTTTAGTGTTTAGGGTTTAGGAGATGCTTCATTGGAAGGGCGGATGCGGCTGCTGTGTGATGGTTGGACATCGGAGTTGGCATGTCCGAAGCCCATTTTGGGTTGAAGACTCTTCGGCACGAGGAAACAGCTGATGCAACAAATCCGCGAGGTGCGGGAGTCTGTAGCAGTAGCACTTGTCCCAAACCCTACAAACAGTAAACCAACCAAAGCCTAAACCCTAGCCGATGACTGTACTGTCAACCATGACCCAGCACCCGTCACCGACGGAAAATAGACACCCCAGTTTCAAGAACCCCTTCGACGGGGTCCAAGTACCCAAGTCCTTGGGCTATGTAATATAGGGGCCTTAATAATTACCTATACTATTTTGGGGGTTCCTTATTATAGTTATAGTATAACGGGCCCCAAAACCCTATTCTAATCATTAAGGCCCCTAAATTATAGTACCCTTATAGCAAGCCTTATAGACCCCTTTAAAGGAACCCTAAACCCTAAAAGCCCCCAAACCCTATTCTAATTATTAAGGCTCCTATATTAGGGTCTCTTGCGAGGTTGGGGTGGCTCCCTCCGGTTCCCGACCACCGCAGGAGGCAGGGAGACTTGCGTTGAGGGCACAGGGTGTTAGGGTTTAGGGGTTTAAGGTTTAGGGTTTAGAGGGGTGTGCAGTTTAGGGCAATATTGGTGTACTTATCTTCTGAAGGGGCTTTGCTGTAACCGCTTTGACAGACTGCCCCACGCCGGCTTGCAACGGTTGCTGTTCCTCCGCAACCCTAAACCCTAAACCCTGCAGTTACAAGCCCGAATCAAGCCAATCACTTTTCTATATACATTCTATACTCAGCTCTTGCCATGCACGAAGGAGGCTTTGCAGGAAGTGTCTTCGCATTACAAAAAGAGCCGTTCAGCCCAGGTACACCTTCAGGATGTTTCGTTGCCAGTTGTTGAAGCTTGCTGTCTTGACACACCAGCCTGTGCCTAATTGCCTAGACTATCCCTGTTCCCTAATTAAACCCTTGAGAAGTCCAGTGCCCCACAACTTCAGCCAGCGACCTATATTGATCTGAGGCGCGGTGGCGTTCGCATTTAACGACCGGTACCATAAAGCCCAAGCAACCCGATAAACGTGCCCTGCAAAGCTCCGAAGCCCGTGAACAAATCCTCGTCGAGGACTTCACAGCCCCAAACCCTCATGACCCGCTCGTAACAACAGCCATAGATCTCGAAGAACTAAGGGTTTAGGTTTTGGGGTTTAGGGTTTAGGGAACCCTAAACCCTAAACCCATGAGCCTTAAGCCGAAAAGCTCGCTGCCGTGAAGGCCTCGGCGCCTGGTGCTGGAGGCGACGCAATGTCGCTGAGCAAGTAGATGCTGTTTTGCGGTTCTCCAAATTAGGTTCCGTTTTGGGATCCCCAACAACCACTCGTGTAACAAGGGTCTTAACACGTTGGGACCCTGATTCAGAGATTTCCCCATCTGGGTGAAAGTCCTACAAAATGCGTGCGCAACAAGTAGCAATCTGCCCTTATGCAGTCGCTGCATGACTATACTTTGCGCAAGTCTACCAAAACCCTATACTGGCAGTACGACGTGCCAATATGCCCCGTATCGCCCCTGTGGACGAGTACTCAGTCATGTACCTCACAGCGGTATTCTGATAAAGCTAATGTAGGAACCTGAAAAAGAAACCCTGGGCCTATAACCGCCAATATATTCGGATTCATATAAGGAACCCAAATAAAGGCCCAAGGTTTCTTAATCAGGTTCCTACACTAAGAAGCCCCTAAACCCCAAACCCTTCCCCGCCCGATTTTAAGTTGGCAAAAGGCTTAGAGGCCCAAAACCTACAAAATTGTATGGTCCCACAGTTGAAGGGTATACTCTACTCCTCATAACATCTGAAAATCTTGCCTTCCTAGGTAGGATTTGTGCTTTAAGGCCAGGCCTATGTGGCGTGAAGCAGCCCTCACGGAAGAAGCAGCTCAGATACAAACGATCAGCCGCAAATCCTAACTTCTAAACCCAAAACTCCAGAACCCTAAACCCTAAACCCCCAAAACCCTAAACCCTAAACCCTAAAGCCCAAGCAGTGCAGGTGACGAGGAGGAGGAGGGAGATGGCGAGGGGTGCGGAGCCCAGACTTAGGGTTAGGGCTTAGGGTTTATAGGGTTTATAGGGTTTATAGGGTTTATAGGGTTTATAGGTTTATAGGGTTTAGGGTTTAGGGTTTATAGGGTTTAGGGTTTATAGGGTTTATAGGGTTTAGGGTCTATAGGGTTTAGGGTTTAGGGTTTCGGGATGAAGGATGATCTCTTAGTAGCTGAGTGGATACACTTTAATTACACTTTTTTGGATAAGGTTACCCACTATAAACTAAACCTGTGCACTTTTTGGGGGCTTATGTATTCAGCAACTAAGATCTAATTCAGGGTTTACGCCTTATCGGGTTCAGGACTTACTGTAGGGTTTTAGGGTTCAGGTAAAGGATTGAGGGTTTCAGGGTCCTTATACCCAGGCTGTTTGGCTGAGGGTTCGTGGATGGGGGGGTTTGAACATCGATTTACAAGGGTTGGTGTTGTGTTATTTGCCCATCTTTTTGGTTTACTGTTTTCCGGATGTGTCTGCTTCTTTGAAGCTCCCAAACTGCTGCATAGACATATGAGTCAGTGCCACGCCAGACCAATCATCCTGTAAACTACAGAGAACGTCAGAACTTTGCCCAGGCCAAAACCCTAGACAACCGGTTTGGTTGAGAAGTTTACTTGAGGGTTCCTGTTTTCTCGGTTCTTTTGTAGGGTGCCACTGCAACACTCTTCGAGGCTCATCATCACGACAAGCTCAGAGCCTTTAAAGCAGCAAGCCCTGGATCCCTAAAGCCCTAAGCCCGAAAACAGAAAACCTTCAATATGAGCCCAAAGCTTTAGAAGCTCCCCTAAACCCCTAAACCCCAACCCCTAAACCCTAAACCCTAACCCCTAAACCCTAAACCCTAACAAACCCTTAAAACCCCTCAACCCTAAACCCTAAACCTTAAACCCCGAAGCCTTAAACCCTATGGCCCTCAGCCCAGGAACCCACGAGCCCCACCTCTGAACTCTGAACCCTTACAGACTTACAGAACCTCTCAGTAAGGGTTTAGGGTTTAGGGTACCCTAAACCCTAAACCCTAAACCCTAAACCCCTAAACCCTAAACCCTAAACCCTCAGTAACAATTTGCAGACCTCTATATACCAACATGCTCTTTTCACACTGGCATTAAGCCCAAAACTCTTAAGCTAAACCCATGAAGCCCCGATACAACCCTTCTAAAACCCTTATACGAATTTTGCAATCCCTCAGCCCTAAACAACCCAGTGCACTCCTTGATAAGCATCTGTATTTTCCTGCCCCTCAAGGGTCCAAGTGCTTGATGATCATATATCACAAACGCCCCCCCCCCCCCAAAAAAAAAAAAAAAAAAAAACTACATCGCTGAAAGAAGGAAACAGCTCAGAACCCTTGACGGTACATACCCCTAAATAACCCATTATCTGGCCCTCCCGAACTCGGGATTTCAGCCGTACTCGCAGTCGGAAAAGGGCCTGCGAACAAAAAGCAAGGAAGAAGCCTCAACCTGAAGCCTTTAAACCCTAAACCTAAGCCCTAACGCCCTAAACCCTATACCCAGGCTGTTGGGCTGAGGGTTCGTGGATGGGGGGGTTTGAACATCGATTTACAAGGGTTGGTGTTGTGTTATTTGCCCATCTTTTTGGTTTACTGTTTTCCGGATGTGTCTGCTTCTACAACCTAAACTCTTATTTTAACCCTAAAGCCCTAAATCCCTTGACGTTACAGGAACTCCGCAGAGTTCCCGAGCTTTTCTGGCCGAGGACTCGCAGCCCGGCCAAGCCAGGAGAAGCCGAGAAGGCGCCAGACAAGCAGGCCAGCCTGGCGCTTAGGGTTTTAGGGCTTAGGGCTTCAGGGTTTTAGGGCTTTAGGGCTTCAGGGCTTTAGGGTTTTAGGGTTTAGGGTTTAGGGTTTAAGGTTTAGGGTTTAGGGCTTTGGGTCTAGGGCTTAGGGTGCCTAGGGGAGCTTTTAAAGCTTACCTGGACCCTCTAACACCTTCCTCTTTAGGGTTCTCTCATATGATTTCCGTTTATAAGTCCTTAAAAGCGTTGGTTATTTGGGGTTAAGGACAGGCAGGCCAGCCTCGGGCTTTTAATTAGGACCTTAATTAGGGGCTCCAAAAGGACCTCTGTGAGCATGAGCAGTTTGTTGGATATCCCTACCTTATTGGGCTTCATTATAAGGGGCTTTGTATGGGATATTAGGGATATCCTTGTTTTTGCTTATGTGCTTTTTTAGGGGGCCCTATCTAAGGCCCCGGGGATTAAGTTGTTAAGGGTTCAGGGTTTAAGGTTTTTTAGGCTTATTTTGCTGTTTAAGGGGTTAGGGTTTAGGATTTTTAAGGCTTATGGCCACTTATTAAGGCTCAGGGGTCAGGGTTAAGGGTTTAGGGCTTAGGGCCTTTACATTACGGCTCAGGATACTAAGCGATTAGGATTACTGGTTTAGGAAGGTTTCTAAGGCAAAGATATCAGGGTGTTATGGGTTTCGTCGGTTTTAAGGCCTAAACCCTAAACCCTGAATTCTGCACCGTGGCTTAAGGGATTAAGATGTTAGGGCTTGGAAAGGCACTTCCGAAATCCGGGAACCTAACCTCCGAACCCAAAAGCGGCTGTACAGCCCTCGGGACGCTACTTGGGTCCTTTAAGGCCTTTCTCTTCAGGGTTCCCTGTTATGAATTCCTTATAATATTTTTGTCCTTAACAGTTAGGCGATTCAGGTAGGCCCCAAACTCCAACACTGTCCCGTCAGTATCATCTGACCAGCTCGCAGAGCGAGATACTAGAGAGGCTGAAATAACTACCTAGACTATATTGGGGGTTCATTATAGTATACTATGCCCCAAAACCTATTCTAACATCAAGGAACATTAAGGCCCCTATGTTAAATCCTAAATTCGGCCCTTCGATCAGTCCTTTACACTGCCACCTCTTCATCATACATGAGGAGTCAAGGTTTGTTTGTGTAGGTTAGTTTGGCGTTTCAGCGCTAAGTCACGACGGTTTTACGCGGATAGTGCAGATGTTGGTCATTTTACGGCCTGCGATGCTGTGCAAGAGCCGTCCTAGCCGGGCTGCATGTCAGTGAGAAGCTTCGTGCTAGAATTCTCAAAGCGAACCCTAGCCATCGAAACAGTTCATACCGTTCAAACGCACGAAGCTCTGAGACCATAGACTCTAAACTGTACCCTCAACCCGAAACTGCTGAGCTCCGAGATGTAGATAAATGCAAGCCCTCGGACAAAACAGGCCGTCTTCGCTGAGTGGAAAGCAAAGGACGGCCAGGTTGGATCCGCCTGGAAACCTTTGGGCGAAGATTGAAATGAATGAACCCTTTAAGTGCCTCAAAGTCGCAGCAGCTTGTAAGGGAACCCTTCAAGGAACCCTTAAGGGTTCCTTAAAGGGGAGCCCTAGTATAGAACCCCAGAGCACCCTTTAGTTTAAAGGGGACTAAACCCTAAACCCTAAACTACAGAACCCGACAGCACCCTTTGAGGGAACTCTCTTAGAAAGCTTTGCAAGAAGTTTCTAGGATTCAGGGATAGGGCTGTTGTAAGCTTCATTTCGGGTTCCCCTGACCGTGCGGAGTGTTTCTCATAGTCCAGTGTTTCTGGTAGCAGGTCAGGAATCCCTATCACAAGACTGGCTTACTCCAAGGCTCCATGTACGCAAATAGTACACTTAGACCTTAAGGCACCTACGTATATGACTACACAGGTAATCGAGGACACAAACCCCAGTGCCTTTAGTCAAGTCACAGCCACAACAGCAGCAGCTACAACAAGAACAACACAATTATGCACCATTACCTCTAGGTCCCAGAGTAAGCCCTTATTCCCTTTTCTGGGGTTCAGGTCCCCTTATAAGCCCCTTTAAACCAAAAAGGGCACCCTTTTTGTTCCTAGGTTACTCTTAGGTCTAGTGGTCATCCAAGATGACAGTTGGCCTTTCGCTGTTCCGAATCGAAGCGATCGGACACAGTAAAGAGCTTAGGCTTTGAGGTTCCGGGTCCATCAAACCGAAACTTACCAGTTTGTGGTTTAGACTAGAGTTTAGGGATGTTTAGGGTTTATGGGGGCTTAGGGTTTACCAAGCTCCTCAGCGCTCGGAGGTCTACGAAGATGCCTTCGAAAAGAACAAGCAGGTCACCACCCCAGCTGCAGCTCCACAGGGTTTACGTGAAAACGTCCAACACCCCAACGACATGCCCAATCGGTAAACTTTTAAACCTCCAGGGGCTTAGGGGTTAATGTAGGAACCTGATTAGCAAAGTCTGGCCCTATAACCCCAATATATAAGGATCCATATTAAGAACCCAAATAAGGACCCAAGGTTTCTTAATCAGGTTCCTACATTAATCCCTAAACATCAAACCCTACTCTGGGGGCCTAAGTTTGGGGGGCTCCTTTTTACAATTGTAGTATAATGGGCCCCCAAAACCCTATTCTCTTTATTAAAGCCCCTGTATTAGGGGCTTTGGGGTTAGAGCCTGAAACTCCGAGCCATTGATTTCAGTATTTGGGAAGTCAAGGCCGATCTCCAGTTTTATTGTTCGAGGTTTCGTGAGCCACGGTTTAGAGTTTAGGGGTTTAGTGCTTAGGGTTTGGGGATTTAGGGATTTAGGGTTTAGAGTTTGGGGTTTGTCTGTCTGGCATTTGGGGCTTGTATGATTCATCCCAAATTGTATTAAACACTGTCGTTTCAAGTTGACACCGGAAACCCTAAACCCTAAACCCTAAACCCTAAACCAAGCAGCAAGCCCGAACCTCCAAACGAATCTTGAGGGTTGTGTGCAGGAGAGAGGCAGCCGCAGCCAGGGTTCCCTTCGTGCACAGGTTTTAGGTTTTTGGGTGTGTGGGGTTGTAGATTTAGGTGTATGTCTTCTTCAACTTCCACAATGTAGTGAATCTAGCCGCTTGCGTCTTCCAACCGAAGGGGGAAAACCAAAGATCTAAGAACCCTAAACCCTAAACCCTAAACCCCAAACCCTAAACCCTAAACCCTAAACCAACAAGACTGACGGACTGGAAGATGGTGACGAACCCAGGTGATGCAAGCCGCTCAAGAGGTAGCCCTTGGAGCTGAGTAAAAAGGTCATTGCATTAAAAAAAATAACCAACCAGCCAGTTACTAAACCAAAAAGCCCCCCTAAACCCTAAACCCTAAACCCTAAACCCTAAACCGCAAATGCGATGCTCCACGAAACCTGGAGGAGCTCCGGGAAAAGAGGTCCGAGATGAAAGACGCCCTGGCATGCCGGCAGCAAGCTGTTTAGGGTGTAGGGTTTAGGATTCAGGGTTTAGGGTTTAGAATTTAGGGTTTGGGGTTTAGGGTGTAGGGTTAGGATGTAGCGGGTTTATGGGTTTAGGGTTCAGGGTTAGGGTTTAGGGTTCAGGGTTTAAGGTTTGGGGTTCAGAGTTCAGGGTCTAGACTCGTTTCGGGTTTCAGCTTGGCCGAAGGTGAGTAATCCTTCAGCATCATCAGGACGAGGATGGTGATTCTGTGGCTTTTTCAATGCACCCAGCTTTTCAGCACTTGGATGTGATCTTCGAAGGGTTGGAGCTTCAAGCCGGACGGCCTCAAGGAAAGAAAAACCTTGCAGACATTACGTAGGCCTGGAAGAGTTGGTATGGCCCGCATCGATGCCCAGGCCCAGATCCACATCCTTCTACCTCGACGTGATCTCTGAAGCACTTTAGGACATCGCATTTCTGCAGGGCAACCTCGGGGCGACCCGTCTTGCTCAATGAAGTAGCATGTTTGTTGGCTAGCCGACACAACTGCCGAGCCCTAGAATCTCTAGAACCCGTTGTCTCTGCATCCGCGCCATCCCCAAACCACGAACTCTACGAGGGTTTGGGTCGCAACTCAAAGGGGCAAACCCTCGCATCCTAACCCC
This sequence comes from Symbiodinium sp. clade A Y106, assembly GCA_003297005.1. Taxonomy (NCBI): domain Eukaryota; class Dinophyceae; order Suessiales; family Symbiodiniaceae; genus Symbiodinium; species Symbiodinium sp. clade A. The sequence continues at coordinate 77,685 of BGNK01002512.1, read as the reverse complement.
GACTTAAGGATGGATATTACAAGTCTCGTTAAGCCAAGCCCGGATCGTAAGCTTCCAATTTGCCTACGGCTGAAACTGTCCTTTGCACTTTTGTAGTTACGGCTGTAAATAGCTGTAATTATAGTTACCGACTTTCCGTTGACCATGTAAGTAGAGCGCCTGTCGCTGAGATGGTGGCTAATGGCAAGAAGCGGGAAATCGACGAAGCCAAGGCGGTTGCGTTCCAATGCAGTGTTTCCGTGGTTTTCGGGTACAGGATGGTTTAGGGATTCAGGATTCTGATCACATCAAAGGGGTCAGGTTGTAGGTTTAGGATATTCGGGGCTTCCCAAACACAATGGGCATTTCAGGGGTTGTCAACTAAAAGTTCCATCTCGATCTTGGGGCCTGTGTTGGAGCGTTTAGGGTCCAGGGGCTGGGGCTGGGTGACACAAGGTTTATGGTTCGGGTCCGGGATTCAAATTGTCAAAGTAAGTAAACGCCGGATTTTTGCAAAACTCCTGAAGCAGGCGATAGGGAATGCTGCTGGGGAGTCAGCGAGACTCAGCGCAAGAAAGCTGCTGAGTCTGCTGCACTGAAAGGCACCCGCCTGTGACGCGCAGACAGCGGTGAAGCGTCTGCAGCAGGTATGCTGCCAGCTCGCACAGCCTAAACCCTAAACCCTAGACTCAAGGCAACAAGGCCATGACACAAGCCCAGCGCATCACACTTTCAGTTCCCTTTTCAATGTCGTGCTTACCATGTTTACATGAGTTCCCTGAGCATCGCCATTGGGCAACAGCATGTCAACAGGAGCAGAGGGTCCAGACCGCTGCCCAATCCTGCACATCTTCCGCAGACGTGTCTACGAGCGCTGAACCTGAGGATAGGGTTACAACTCCCTTGGTCGATCTCTGCCATGGCGCTTGCACACCACAGCTCTGCTTGTTGAGGTACAAGAGGTCGTGCTGTGCACCCTAAACCCGAAACCCCTAAGCCCCAAACCCCAAACCCCTAAACCCTGTAGGGATCAAGCTCGTGATTCCAAGCCGCTATCCCACGAGACCCAGCTCTACGCTCGACCTTTGGGCATCCCTAGTATCACTTCTTTACACAAGTCCTAGGCCCTCAACCCTAAACCCGAAGCCCTGAACCTTAACCCTATGCCTATACCCTTAACCCTAAACCCTAAACCCTTAACCCTTAACCCTATACCCTCGACCCCGAATCCCCAAACCCTAAACCCTTAACCCCAAGCCGTATGGTCCTTAGAGAGCTAGCTTCTTTAGGGTCCAGGTAGGGAGTTCGGCCCGGGCATGGCGCAGCAGCTTCGGACTCCAAGTTTCAAATCACAAAGCCAAGCCCGAAAGCGTTCAGACTTTAGGATTTGAGGATTACGGTTTAGTGTTTAAGAGGTTTAGGGCGTAGGGAGTTTTGAGGATTACAGTTTAGGGCTTAGGGGGTTTAGGGTTTAAGGATTACGGTTTAGGGTTTAGGGGTTTTAGGATCAGGGTTTAAGGATCAGGGTTTACGGTTTAGGGTATCTAGGGTTTAGGGGTTTCGGGTTTCAGGATTAGGGCTTCGGGGCCTGAGCCGAACGCGGATCTCAACCGAAAGCCCAAGCAGTCAAACACCAAGCCTGGCTTCAATGCACTTCGGGGTTTAGGGTTTAGGGTTGTTACAACTGCCGTTTTCAAAAATAGCAAAATTGAAGCTTTGAAAAAATATCAAGACCGGTGCTACTCCTCAGGGTTTCCTTATCACAATTATACTCTAAGCCCTACTCCAAATAAATTTTACAACTTCCTTGTTCAATAATGTCATAGTTATGCCTTAGCAGTCTTTACAAGAATCATAATGCCCTGCCCTGCCCTACCCTGCCCTTTATGCCCTAGCAGTCTTTAAAATCAGTCCGCTGGAGGAGCGGCTGGCTCGAAAGCAGGCGGATAAGGGCATGGATCCCGAAAGAGACGAGGAGATGACGCTAAGGTTGTTAACGGGGTTTAGGGTTTAGGGTTGACTTAGGGTACTTGGAAATATTGCTTTAATTTTTGCTTCCTATACTCCCTGCTAAGAAACATCGACCGACCGCACGGTTCAGTGCATTGAGGCTGCCAGAGCCTTTCAGCTCATCAACATAGGGGCCTAAATACCCAAAGGCTCCATGTACCCATATAGTAGATACTTAGGCCTTAAAGTACCTATATAGGGACCCCTTTAAGGCTGCAGTATCTAGTATAAAGGTACATGGAGCCTTTGGGATAATTACCAATACTATTTTGGAGGGTTCCTTCTTATTATAGCTATACAAAGGGCACCAAGACCCTATTCAAATTATTAAGGGCCCCTACATTATTACAGTAAAGTTCTATTAAAAGTGTCAGACAAAGCCCAGAGGCCCAGGCCCCAAACACTGCAAGCCGAAGTCAAGCATTTTTGCGTGTGACCCTCCAGTTTGTTGGGCCCAAAGGGTCCTATGTACCGATATAGTAGAATGTAGGGTTTCCATATTAGGAATTTCTATTATGACTTAGGGAAGTATCCCCCATAACAGTACACAGGACCCTTTGGGGGGTGCTTTCCGAAATAGCTGAGTCAACAGTCACTCAACCGCAAACCTTCACCCGAAACGCCAAACTCCCTAAACCTGGGTTGCTAAATCATCCAGCCTGGGTGAACCATACTAAGCCTCCAGAAATCTCAACCGCAGGGGCCTGGCCAGGGCATGGAGAAGTTGCCGACACGATCTTGCTTCGCCTGATCTGTTTCAGTCTTTGTAGAGTCACAACGGCCTTTTGGGGGCAGTGTGATGGGCACCAGCCGTTAAGGAAAATACAATCCGAAGAAGGCGCAACGGTACATTGAGGTCAGACAAGACAAGAGCCGTTCTTAAGTCTCCTGTCGGCTGAAGCCTCGGGAGAGTGCCTCCATGTGCAATGGCTCCGACGACGCTGTTCTGTCTGACATCCCCGTGGGGAGGGAAGCTACCTGGCGCTTGCTGTGCACCTTTGCTGGATGTAGTCAAGCCGCAAATCATGAACCTGCAGAAAGTGGTGTCCAGTCTCGGAGTGCTTTGCTGGGAGTTTAGAGCACAGCTAGTTCTTGAAAGCAGGGCTTCAACGGAAAAAAATGTGTTTCGCTGCGCCTTCCACACTTTACTGATATTTTCTCATGAGCCCCCAGCCCAACATGTGCTAGCAAAATGTGGTACTAATATGGGGGCCTAATAACTACCAACACTATTCTGGGTGTTCCTTGTTATATTTATTGCAAAAAAAGGCCCCAAAGGCCCATTCTGATTATTAAGGCCCCTATACTAAGTTGGTCCCTAGGAGTTCTTGGACAGAAGCTTTAGGACTGAACTGTCGGTGTCTGCGGATGATAGAGCTCTGATTGCATCGGATTTTGTTGGGTTTAGGGTTTCGGTTTTTGAACTCTGGTTTTATAGTGGTAGGGTTGGTTCGAGAGTGGGCTGCCATGGGGCTTTCAAACCACAATTCTACGAACCCGATGTTGCGACCGGATGTATTCTAGATGATGGTTTGCATCGTTTGGCTGAGTAGGCATCTGACTTCGCCTACTTTTTGTGGCCTGTGGTGTATGGTAGTCGTATTTTCCGTGTCCAGGTTTGCATCCAGACCTGCAAGGAAGTAGGTTCTCGCAGGGCAAGGTAGTCAAGCGAGAAGGCTGCTCAAGCTTAGCACTTATGTGCTAACTTGTGAAGCTTTGCATCGCAGACGCTGAACACCTGAATTCCAAAAGAACCCCGAAGAGCGAACACCCTAGCCCCAAAAGGTAAACAGTAATGAACGTTAGCCATTAAGAAATCATCATAGCTGTAGTTCATTATACCCCGACATGCTTGAACAGTCAGTATTCTGCTTTTCAGCATTAGTATGATTATGGCCTCCTCTCATTTCTCCGCCCTTGAGGTCGGCAACCGCAAATCTATGAATGCGAGGCTTTCCTAACTCCGGAGGAGCGAAATGGTGGAACTTCTCGGTTTAGGGTTTACGGTCGCGACTTGCACGGCTTAGCCTCAAGATGGGTCAAGTGCTTCGGATTGTTCGGATTTGATCCAAGTTCCTGAGTAGTACCCTTTTGCCCTTTTTGTTTTAGCGTCCCCTTATTAAAACCGAGTATTCGGAAAAAGGGTACCCTTATTGTAAAGAGGCTACTCAGGAACCTAGTGATGGCTTGCGCCTGGCTATGGCAAGGAGGTTTGGAGAGGCGGAACCTCAACCCTAAACCTAGGATTTCAGCGGCTTGTAGTGCAGAAGGGTCGGGGTTTTTGGTTTAGGGTATAGGGTTTAGGGTGCTTAGTTGGTGTGACCGTTTCCCGCGAAGAGTTTCAAGCATTGAAGCGTGCATCGCTCGGCTGTCCAGGGTGCAAGATTAAGACGCCTACGTGTAAATCGGAATGACGAGTTCCCGGGTTTGATTGGGACAGATAGCACAGCGCTCGGGACTTGAATTTGTGCCTGAAGTCTAGAAGCGTTCCGAAACCTGTGAAAGTACAGATTTCGGATATACAAGTCTAGCAGCTGAAACAGAGAAACTCATCCAACAGCACTAGTGACAACCATGACAACGCGAATTATGAGAGCAACTGTTGTACCACAATCACCAGCTCAACGACGACTAGAGCGAAGTCTCGGGGAAGCTGAGAGGGCTGAGCCCTAACCCAGGATGGATCATGGATCGCCGAAAGTCCAGCAACACGTGGCCTTGTGGCACAGGGGCTTGTTAAGACACTGAGGCCAAAGTGGGATTGTCAAATCTCGCCTTGACGAAAAACGGTGACATTGCAATGAGGTTCCCCAGTTTTCGAGCCCTTAACAATGAAATCCTAAACCTTAAACCGAACATCCCCGAAGCTTGGTCTGGGATTGAAGCTCATGCTTGTTGGGTCGCCATGAAAGCAGAGGAGTGCAAGGCCATCCGGAGCCTGGTGGAGGACGTGGGCTGGAAGTTGATGGATTCAGGGTTCCCTAAACCCTTACTAAACCCTGAACCCTAAACCCTAAACCCTGAACCCTGAACCCTGAACCCTAAACCCTAAACCCTGAACCCTAAACCGGGGTTCAGGCTTTAGGTTTCTTTTCATTCAATCCAGCAGGGTTTAGGGTTTAGACTGTAGGGCTTCAGGGTGCGATCTTAAACCCAAGTAGCTAATTATCAGGTCCTCTGGAGCCTTAAAGCCCCTTACAAATCCTGTTAGTCCTCTAATCCCCTATAGAACCCTTTTAAGAACCGTTCAAAATTAAAGCCCCTTACAAATCCTATAAGTCCTCTAACCCCCTATAGAACCCGTTTAAGAACCGTTCGAAATTAAAGCCCCCTACAAATCCTATAAGTCCTCTAATTCCCTGTAGAACCCTTTTAAGAACCGTTCGAAGTGCTGGCCTTTCAAGCTTCCAGCTCCCGCGCTCTTACAGCCGGTTCAGGGTTTAGGCGTTTAGGGGTTTAGGGTTTAGGGGTTTAGGGTGTAGGGGTTTAGGGGTTTAGGGTTTAGGGGTTGTTAGGGTTTAGGGTTTAAAGTTTAGGGGTTTGAGGTTTTAGAACGCGTGGTTTAGGGAGCGTTGAAGGGTTCAAGACTTTCAGCTTCAAGAGTCGTCCCAAAATAGACCCATGAACCGCTATTGGGTTCTACAGCCTTTCGACCTTCAGCAGTTAGGGGTTTAGCGTCTTTACAGGGCCGCTCGTGAACTTTCAATCTGAGCGAGAGAACCACTGCGAATTTCTCAAGCTGTAGTTGCAAAGCAGGTTCAAATTTTAATTCGGGTCTGGTGTTTGGGTTTGGTTCCGGGACTGTTGCAAGCCAATGCGAGCATTTCATGATGGTGGACCTTGCAGTTTAGAAATCGGAGCTTAATGCTGCTTGATACGGGAAACACATGGAGCATTTGATGTTGCGACACATGCTACTGTCAAAACGTTGGGCCAGCAGTGTTAGTGGCATCTGTCGGCAAGAAAAGCACTAGTAGTGCTCGTTATAGCCATGACAACCTCCAATCATATGCAGCGCACAGCATTACGGTTGCGACGGTGCTTGAATCAAACATACGCGATGTGCTAGCAGCTGCTAGCAGTAGCAATCCTAGCAGTAGAGTAGGTAACCTTTAACCTTTTGGGGTAGTATAATCCCTATATATTCCTTATACCATGAAAAAGGTTATCCTTTGGTTCCCCATGATACCCGACAAGTAGGTCATACTTACTAGCCTTGAGGAAAGTCGGAAGATTGAGGCAGTCGTCAGACGTTGGGAGTTCCAGAGAATCCAGGAGCCCCTGAAATGCTGTTTTCATCCTGTATATGGGTGGTTCTCAACATTAGGGTCCCTTTTTGGGTCCTTAATATAATACGGGAGATTATCAGCGCAAGGAGCGGGCAAACAAAGCAGCGGCATGTTGTGCCACAGTTGCTAGACCCGGAACCAACTCCTCCAGAAGCAGTCTGTAGCCCTCATAAACCAGTTCAGTTCTATAAAACGTTGAAGCCGCTGGTAGAAGGAGAACCTCGATGCCTCGTCACCAGCGAAAGTTCGAGTTGCCCCTCGCTCGTGCACTTCAGGGGCGACTGAAAGAGCCCAATGGTCTGCATGTTTCGGGGTTCAGGGGTTACTTGGAAGTTCATGGGTAGTTATAAGTAGGGTTTTAACTAGGGTAACTATACTTATAGACTTATAACTCATATTAGGGGACTTATAACCCTATACTTATAACTACCCCTGAACCTCCAAGTAGGGGTTTAGGGCCTGGTGTTAAGATGTGCTAATTAGACATGGATGGGCGCTTTTTTACAACGGTGCACAATATTCGGTATACAGTAGTACAGGATGATTACATAGTTAGCCATGCTCATATTCCCAAAACCCAGGGGTTTGGGTGCGGTAGTTGTTGCTCACCAGATATAACCCTAAACCCTAAACCCTAAACCCTAAGCCCACCTGTCTACAATTAAGCAACCTCCTACTTGTACAAGCCTGCAGGCCCGACATTTTAGGGTAGGGTTTAGGGTTTAGGGTTTAGGGGTTTAGGGTTTAGGGTTTAGGGAAAATCTTGCACGACAGGGTCGAGGGTTCGGGGGTTTAGGGGGTTTGCATTTATGGCTTAGGGAACGGGAGGTCGAGCCTGAATGATAAATCCTAGTTACAAACTCTAAAGGCCTAAACACTAAACCCTAAACCCTGTAAACCCTAAACCCTAAACTCTAGACACTAAACCTGAAACCCTGTAAACCCTAAACCCTAAACTCTAAACACTAAACCCTAAACCCTGTAAGCCCCTAAAATTTTTAAACCTTAGCCAAAACTTCTCCTCACACCCGAAAGCCGTACCCCCCAAAGCCCGAAACCTGGCGACTCCTGCGCGCCCTGAAGACCCCACATGATCTACAGTAGAAGCCAGAAAGTTGGAACATCATTAGCCTCCTGCCCTTAAAGTAAAGTATAGGGAGTCCCAGCATGAATCATCCTAAATCTATGTTCCAACTTTCTGGGGTTCACTGTACCTTAACCTACCAAAACCTACTTTTATGTAGGTGCTTATTATAAACCTTAAGATGGGTTTTATAGAGACCCTACAAAAAAGTAGGTTTTGGTGGGTTAAGGCAGGTTCCTGAGTAGTGCCCTTTTGTCCTTTGTGATTTAGGGCCCCCTATTAAAACCTAATATTAGGAAACGGGGTACCCTTATTAGAAAGGGGCTACTCAGGAACCTAGTTATACTATGGATTGCATTGCGCGATAGTAGATGAATTACAATACATCACATGTTATGTTATAGTGTTTTCTACTTGGTTTCATGATACTTCATTTTGTTATACTATATTCTACGATGCTCTACATTTATTGCTCTGTCAAAGATGAGCAAGTTAAGTATCTGCTTATCACTATTATTGTTGTCAGTTTGACTTCCGCTAATCTCAATGTAATCATCGTTGTAGTTCTCATTATAATTATCGTTACTATTGTGTGTGTGTTGTATATATGTATATATATATATCCTTGTAAACTTTGTAGATGAGTGGATACACTTTATTTACACTTTTAGGGATAATACTACCCACTATAAAACTGAAAGTGTACACTGTTTGGGGCTTATGAACTCAGCAACTAAGATCTAATTCAGGGTTTACGCCTTATTATCGGGTTTAGGACTTACTGTAGGGTTTTTAGGGTTCAGGTAAATGATGGAGGGTTTCAGGATCCTTAAGTTCACATATTTCTTAGTAGACCGAAGCCCCCCGAGCGCAGGAAGCCAAAGCTCTTGACCGGAGAAGCCCCGCCTGAAAGAGACTCCGAGTTTAGGGTTTAGGGGTTTGGGGTGTAGCGGTTTAAGGGTTTAGGAGTTTAGGGGTTTAGGGGTTTTGGTTTAGGGTTTGGGGTGCAGGGGTTTAGGGGTTTTGGTTCTTAGGGTTTAGGGTATTTCAAGTTTGGGGTTTAGGGGTTTGGGGTGTAGGGGTTTAGGGGTTTTGAGTTCAGGGATTTTAAGCTTGGGGTTTGGGGTTTAGGAGGCTCATTTCTATTATCACGCTGAGGCTTATAGGGGTTTAAAAGGTTTACCATTGATACTAGTAAGGTAGGACCTCTAAGCTTGAGGTTGTGTTGGGTGGGGGTGTTTTTTTGTTCTACACGTTTTGCTCGCGCCCCGCGCACCTGATCTCTTAGAATTTGATTTGCTACTGTCCACCCCCCGATATCCACGGTGTTTTTTTTTCGCCCCGTTGAGGCTCCGTCCAGAGTGTTTTTTTGTTGCGCCCCGCTGGGCTCCACAACTTTCAGCGGGGCGCAACAAAGAAAACACTCTGGACGGAGCCCCAACGGGGCACAACAAAAAAACAACAAGCAGCGTGGACAGCCAAAAAAACATCTAGGGATCAGTTCCACGGGGCGCGAGCAACAAGGGGCAACAACAACAAACAAACACATCCTGGCCGTGCTGATTCTAATCTATGCAGAAAGTTAGAACTCGTAATGACATACTTATGTCAGCTAGATATTCAGGCCTGTGCTTAAAGGATCATGGGACTAGTAATTAGGGGTGTTACTAGTGTGCTTGTAACTGCGTATACCCCCAGTTCGGGTACTTCTAACCATACTTACTAAGTCCGATGATCCTCCACTTACATCAATTTTCACAACCTTGCCGAGCCCAGGACTTAGATCCCACCGGCAAAGAGTCAGGCCACCTGGCACCTATTCTTCCTTCATAATTGTCCGTATTGAGTGCTTCTTGAAACTAAGTAGGACAGCATCGTTCCTAAGAGCAGTATGGTGCTTTATGTCGGATTTAGATGTGCTTGTGTAGTGTTTTGTTCGTTTCGGCTGTAGAGGTTAGAGTTCTGCTCGGCTGTTAGGCTCATGTCTCGGCTTTAGAGCTTTGCTTCGGGTTTTTGGTTTGGGGTTCGGGCAGTTCGGTTTTGCTTGGTTACAGCTCGTGGGGAAGACAGGCGTTGGTTTGGGGTTTGATCGATTCGCCTAAACTCGACGGTCCATGCAATACAGCCACATTCCCGCATGCCTAACGCCCTCGCAGCATGTTAGAGAAGCCTGAAAATCAAAGCCCCACGCATCGCGACATCTTGAACGCCAACATCAACCTAATCACCTGAATCCCTGCAAGCTGCAGGCCTTGACCCGAAAACCCTACAACTCCCAAACCCAAACCGCCACCATAACCTCGCATGGCACGATCCTGAACCCCAACACCGAATCACAAGCTAATTTGCACCCTCAGAAACTCGACGAGGCCCCAGTAGAACCGCCTTGTCGGATGCTTTGAAGCCTTTCTCCTGGCAAGCCCTGAACTCTAAACCCCTGAATCCTTAAACCCTAAAAACCCTATAGCCCCTAAACCCTAATCCCGAATCCCGAAACTTAAACTCTAATCCCTAAACCCCATAAACCCCTATCTAAGACCCTTTGTAAGCCGGAACATAAGCCCCTGAAGCTCTACGAACCCTATAGGACCTAAAAGCCCCCTAAACCCTTCAAATCCAAAGTCCTGGTCCTTATCATCAGCCTTAGAACCCCCAGCCGCAACTCTAAACCCTAAACCCTAAGCCCTGTAAACCCTACAAGCCCTACAAGCTCTATAACCCCTACACCTTATCAAAAATCCTACCTGCTATGAACCCTATAAACCTTAAACCTTACAAGCCCTATCCATAAACCCTAGAATCCCTAAACCTTATAAACCCTACCTGCTAACCCTATGAGCCCTAAACCCTAAACCTCATAAGCCCTACCTCTAAGCCCTACGGTTGACGATATAAATCCTGCATTACCCATAATAAGGAATATACCATAATTCCCATAGTCTAGCGTCATTAAGGTAATGCAGGATTTATATCATCAACCGTATCTATGCAAATTTGAACCGTAGGTGCTCTCCACACTTCGACCACCCCATGAGCCCTAAAGCTTAAACCCTACCTCTGAACCCTATGAGCCTTAAACCCCAAACCCGAAGCCTTATAAACCCTTCCTATATACTATAAACCTTATAAGCCCTAAACCCCAAACCCTAAGCCTTATAAACCCTACCTATATACTTTAAACCCTATAAGCCCTAGCTATAAGCCCCAAACCCTAAGCCCTAAACCTTAAACCCTAAACCTTTAACCCTAAACCGTAAACCTAAACCCTACCTATAAGTCCTATGGGCCCAAAGCCGAGCCAGGGCCTTGGTCGGTGCTTCGTTGCGTGGAGCGCCGGGTCTCCGCCCTGAGCGGCTTAGAGCCGCATGGAGGCCTTCTTGGGGTTCGGGCGTCTAGGGTTTAAGGTTTTGGGTGTTTAGGGTTTAAGGTTTAGGGTTTTGGGTCTAGGGTTTTGGATGTTTAGGGTTTAAGGCTTAGGGTTGGGGGTTTAAGGTTTAGGGTTTTGGATGTTTAGGATTTAAGGTTTACATCCACTGTCGCAGCATCCATGGCCCCAGGATGATAACGTCGGTGCTACCAGCACATCCAATGTCGCAGCATCCATGACGATGATGACGAGCATGATGGGTCTGACTGCACTACTCTNCGGTGCTACCAGCACATCCAATGTCGCAGCATCCATGACGATGATGACGAGCATGATGGGTCTGACTGCACTACTCTTAACCATCTGAGCCTTGAAACATTGTTTTCAGTCCCAAATAACAAATTTCGAAAAGCGTTTCGCACGAGAGGGTCTCAACTTGGTCCGTGTTTTAACAAAAATCAAGACCTGAGAAATGACTGGTTCTTGTAATTGGCGAACAACGAATCCACTGTAAATTACGGTGTAATCCTCACTTGCAGCATCATGATCGACGAGTGGGGCGCGGCATAACGAAGGGACTGAACGTTCAGGGTTTACGGGTTGAGTTTTAGGTTAAGGGTTCAGGGCTCTAAAAGTCCAAGTCGTCGAACTTGTGGGGTTTTCGGGTTTTGGGGTTAGGGCTTGTAGGATCTTTTCGGGTTATGGGTTTAGAGTTTAGGGGTTTAGGGGTTTAGGGTTTAGGGGTTAGGGTTTAGGGGTTAGGGTTTAGGGGTTTAGGGTTTAGGGTTCAGAGGATCTTTGGGGTTTTGGGGTTTTAGGGCTAAGGGTTTGGTGTTAGGACTCAGGGTTTAGGGTTTGGGTTTAGGGTTTAGGGTTTGGGTTTAGGCAGGGTGGCCTTCTTCCTTCCACCAAAGTCATACGAAGGCATGAACAGGGGGGCTTTCCTAAGATGTTCTTCAAAGGCTTCTGTAAGGGTTCTGCGCGTCGTCTCATCAGTGAGACTGAACACTCGGGTGCTTGTTTAGGCGTCCTGATGATCTCTGGTGATAAGGATCCTTCTATCCAGGGTCCCGGTCTTTATTGCGATCCCTTGTTTTCTGAACCTACCTTTGGTTAGTAGGGAAGTGAAGAATGCTAGTAATAGTAGTTGTAATTGTACCCCATTCTTCCATTCCCTACTAACCAAAGGTAAGTGAACTGGCATATGGATCCAGCACGGGGTTAGTGTGGATTTGATTATGGCTCTGCGTCTCGAGGTTCCATACGAACTTCAAAGCAGAATGGTATGTTTTTTGTACACCTTCATGGCTGTAGGGTTTACTATTGAATATAAACGTGGTCTTCGAACGGATTAGGGCGCCCAGTAACCCCAATATAGTGGTTCATACTTGGGAATCCCTGGCCCAATTTTCGTATCTGCTCCTTTCGGCTTCCCATCCCAACGTATCGCAGCGGTTTTCGGGTTGTATACGGTTTCTTCAAGGCATCTCAACACATCTTTTGGCATCAAGGGCTTAGGCTTGAGGCTGACGGCGCGGTTTAGGGTTTCAGGCTCTGACGATGAGGATTTGGGATTCGTTTATTTTGGTTGAGCTGGGGAGCACCGGATGTTTGTCAACCTAACGTTTGGTAGGGGCTTTCAGGGCGATCGGGATGTCCGGTTTAGGGTTGAGAGTTTAGGGATCCGGAACCGCGACGCCAGGCGAAATGCCTTGGGCGGTGCACTTCACGCCACCTGTGGCCTGGCGCTTTCGGGGCTTCGGATTTGGGTAAACCGTGGTCGGATCTTTTCAGGGTGCACGAACGGCTTTGGGGGTCAAAGGGGGCATGGGTTAGGGGTTGTGGGTTTAGGGTGCAGGTTCAGCAACATTGTAACATAGGGCCTTAGTAATGAGAATAGGGTTTTGGGGCCCATTATACTATAATCATAATAAGGAACCACCAAAATAGTATAGGTAATTATTCAGGCCCCTATATTGTGAAAGGTTTTGGATTTGTGTATGGAGGGGATCTAGGTTATGTCCAACAGAAGCCTTGACGGGCTGAAAGTGGGCTATGGTTGATGACAGATCCTAAGCCCTGCCACCGGCGTTCGAACTGTGCCTGTGATACAAATTAGCATAAATAGTGTTGTTGTGCAGAGCAGAGTACGATGCTGCTCAGGTGTGTGTTTTTTGTTTTTGCGTTGTTCAGGGCCACTTGGTCCCAGTAGTGATGGCAGTGCTTGAGCCTCCCTCCCGCAAGGATGGCTCCAAAGAAGATGATCCAAGAGTTACGCTTGGGATACTCGGCCTCAATGTCTTGATTGCTTCGCACCTTGGGTTTTCGATCTGGGGTTTGCTGGGGCTTGCTGCAGGGTTTGACTTTGGGGCCTTGGGCTCAAGATTTGTTTGGTTTTGTGCAGGTGGTTGTAGTTCAGTGTCCTATACGGTATGGTGTGACGGTGTTTGGCGCTCCAATTTTCGAAGGTTTGGCTCCTACTTCTTCGAACGCAAACCTCAAAAACTGAGCGCCTTTCGATTGGGCTTTGGAGTACCATACTTTAATACTTTTTTCCTGAAAAAGAACCCTTATGAAAAAAAAGTTTATACTTTTTTCTCCCTGGTTACTTAAAAGCCCAGTAGATCCCAAAACACAGGACGCAGTCAGCAGCATCGAGAAAAGCTGGGAGGCCCAGGCCTTATATATACCTAACTTAAGCCCATAAGTCTTAAACCCAGAGGCACCCTAAAGTAGGAACCCGATTAAGAAACCCGGGGCCTATAACCCCAAAATGCTAGGACTCATATAAAGAACCCCCAATAAATAAAGGCCCAAGGTTTCTTAATCAAGTTCCTACACCCCTAACCATCGATCCCCATACCCTAAGCCATCGAGCCTTCCACTCTCTGAGGCTGCATGTTGACACCAACAACTGCCGAGATCTCCGCTGGCTAACTTTCATTATCTACTTGGAAACCGTTCCTCCCAGCGAGGCACGGGCTGAAATACTGAGGGCTAAGGGGTTTTGGGCTCAGGCTTTATGGTCTTTACCAGCACCCCCCCAACTACCCTCTACGTATCATACCCTAAGTACCCACTATTCAGGGCCATAAGGACTCCATTAAAGGGCCCTTGGGGGGTTCCTGGTAGGCTAGGGGGGCTGAAGAGTTCATGGATTAAAGGAGTGCAGGGTTCCCAAAGTGTAGGCTACAATTTAGGGTTTAGGGGTTTAGGGGTTTGGGGTTTAGGGTTTAGGGTTTAGGTTTTGTTCCGAGTTCCAGCTTGGTGTTGTGCCCCCTAAACTCCCAACCAATCAACTCCTTCAACCTTCCCCCTCACCCCCCCCAAGGTGGGTAAGATAATGGCATATAATGGCCTCAACAACACCCAAATCAAGGGCACTCTGATGGGGACGTAAGAAATGGGGGCGTAAGCCATTGGGACCATTCGGGCCCATTTGGGCCCAAATGGGACCTTTTGGAAAACGCTATTTTGGGTTCGGAATCCTGNTCGGAATCCTGCGCGCTCGGAGTTCGGTGCTGGAATATTGCATCTGTCGGGCTATGGAGTAGAGGCAAGCTTCCGGCAATGTGGACGCGGTAGTGAGGGTGACATTTTCCAAAACCGCCTAAAACAGTCCAAAAACGCCCAAAACTGCCCAATTCGGCATTTTTGGCAAACGCCCCGGCCATTAGGGTTTTTTTCCCACTCACTCACGGCTTGCCGTTGCCGTTCCGTCAAGTTACAACCCTCCTCCTAGCAGCAGATCCCCTCTTGGTCTCAGCCTGGTGTGATTTCAGGAGGCTTAAGCCCCCATTTCTTAAGCCCCCACCTGTATTTCCTTAACCAAAAGAGGCGGTCCAGGAACACCCATAACAAAGGCTATTCTTCTCCATACTTCTGAGGTCCAGGAACACCCACAACAAGCTCTTATTCTGCATACTTCTGGGGTCCAGGCCTGCACCATAAATCTTGAAACCAAACCCCTAAATCAGCCACTCAAGCCTTGAACCCACTCAAAGTCCCCTGGAGCCTGTTTTTGCAGACCAAGCCGCCCCACACGCGCAGAGTTAAGAACGATTAGGTTCAGGGCTGTAGAGGATTGCAACCTGCCGTGCCTAAACTCTTCAATCCCGAAAACCTGTAACCCTCTATAAACGCCCCCTAAACACCCCACATGTTAAGCGCAGACCCTCCCGCATATCTGGACTCAGAAATTGGACAGGGGGGGCATACACTCTTCCCGCTCGCGCGGCCGACGAGGAGGAAGTTGGAGGCATGGAAACGATTGAGGGTTTAGGGTTTTGTCTGACCTAGGCTCTCCGGTTGTTTCACTTGCAAACGGCCAAACTGACGTTCGCACATGTAACACGTGCACGTGCACATGCTGACATACATATATATATATATATTCAACAGTGATGAACGGAAGGTTGTTCTGATAGCACTACAGTCATGCGCGGTAGTCTGATTGCACTGTAAGTGTTGTTCTTATGCTTAAGTATACGGAAAGGGTCTACACAGGAGCCCGCTCCACTGATTCAGGCCCTTTGTGCTGGATTCTACGGCTGATGATGTAAATCCTGCATTACCTTAATGACCCTAGACTATGGGAATTATGGTATATCCTTATTGTGGGTAATGCAGGATTTTTGTCATCAACCGTAGAACCCAAGACTTGGCCTTCGAGGTCTAGATCACCACAAAGAGGTTCATATCGACTCATACGTACTACAGCAACTGCTGGAAAGTTGGAACATCGTAAATCTTGAGCCCTGAACCCTAAACCCTAAACCCATCCGAGGTCGAAGCTTCTAAGCCTGTGCAGCAGCTTTCTGAAGTTCACTCTGCTAGAAATACTGGCAACAGTACAAAAAGCAGTCACACCAACTACTGCTGACTTCTACTAGTGCTTCTGCGACAACAATAAAGATTGGACTACTTTTCGTGTCAAATACCATATTGGTATCTCACCGTAGCTAACTTTAGCAAAATGACGCAACGTCTTTGTTTACCAGTTACCATTAGCTTCCACAGAATCCACCCTATGGCTTCACTCATCATCGTAACAACACTGGCAACGATGGTGCGAGCAGTGATAGTTCCCTATGCCCTGCAAATCCCACATGCTAAACCCTAACATGAGAGAGCACCCCATAAACCTTAAATCCTAAACTCTACCACCTACAAGCCCTAAGCCGCACAAGAGTAAACTTGATAAGCCCCCACTCCGAAACCTATCCGGAACCCTAAACCCTAAACCCCTAAACCCTAAACCCGAAGGCCAAAACCTAGCACGACATCCGGAACTCTGCAGCAGGTTGGGGAGAAGCTTCTGGCAGCCGGTTTGCGGCACACGGGACAGGCTGCTGGTTCTGAGCTTAGGATGTATAGGCGTTTCGGCAAAAGAGGGGTACCCTATTTTGATAAGGATCCTACTATTTGGTTTTAGATTAGGGGCCCCTATTTCCGGAAATCCCCATGCAGAGAGGGTTTCGGGCAGCATCCCTTATCCCGCCTAGACACCCTGAGCCCTCGACCCCTTGCCCCTGAAATCCCAAACTCGGCGCCCAGAAAGCCTGAGCTTTAAATCCCCACTTGGAGGCTCAGGGGTAGTTATAAGGGTTCCTTTAAGGGTCCCTTTAAAGGGATCATAGGGATTCTATAAGGGTTTAGGGTTGAGGGTCTACTTGGAGGCTCATGGGTAGTTATAAGAGGGGTTGCAAGTCCCCTAATATGGGTTATAACGGTAGTTATCCTACTTATAACCCTACTCATAACTAGCCATGAACCTCGCCAAGAAACGCCTAGCGAGTGTCGCTTTCAGACTCCTGCAAGAAGGTGTGAAAGCACAAGCTTTAAGCCCCAAACCCCTGAGACCAAACCCCCAACCCTAAACCCCTAAGCCCTCAACCCCTACACCCTAAACTTCAGAATAGGGGTGTGGAAGCACAGGCCTAGACTTACTTAAACCCGAAGCCCCTGAACCCTGAGACAGAACCCCAATCCTCAACCCCCAAGCCCTGAGCCCCCCAAAACTCCTCAGTTTACCACACCCCTAACTAGGTTCCCCAGTAGTGCCCTTTCACCCTTTTTTTGGGGGGGTTCCCTTATTAAAACCGAATAGTAGGAAAAGGGTACCCTTATTATTAAGGGGCTACTGGGGAACCTAGCTAAAGCCTAAACCCCCTCAACCTCTAAAGCTCCGAAGCCTCGGCACTCAGCTTCCCCCTCTGCTCGAGGCTCTCAGCCCACTTCAATCCGATGAGGTGCAGGCAAGAGGGCTTCAAAAGGGGGCTTCTGTATTTAGGGTTTAGGAGTTTAGAGGTTTTGGGGTTTAGGGTTGTATGCTATAAGGGCTCTCGCTGTTTTGGCAGGCGATCTATGTCGTAGCTGCCTGGATCAGCTGCATTCAAAACTACTCCTTTGAAAGCACCTCCTTCAGGCGACAGCACACAAAAGCAACCTACGCATGAATTGTGACGTCGGATGTTCTGACAAAGGGTCCCCTGAAAGCCGTGAGCCATGATAATGCGCGTGCAAACATGTATATGTAGTGCAACATGTCTATCTCTACCTCTACATCTAGATCTGGACCTAGACAGGACAGAGACCTTCATTTATATCATTTATATCTATGTCTTGATCAATAACCATATCTATACCAATGCCTATATCTATGTCTTTTCCCTACACCCATATCTATACCCATATTATCTATATCTACCTCTATGTGTGTATATAAATATAGAGATAGGTACATATGCATACATACGTAAGTATATGTATAGGTCTATATCAGTATCCCGCTGTCTATCTTTCTAGTATCTATGTCTTCCTCTATATTTTTCTGTATCTAAACCTATAGCCTATACCTGTATCTGCACCCTGTGCCTATGTTCGTGTCCTTGTCTCTATTTATTTATGGCTATCTCTGCTTATCGATGTCTACCCCTGTACCTACATGTATACCTGTAGCTCAACATATGTTCACCGATGTCTGTAGTTATACCTATACCGACATCTGTATCTATCCGTCTATCTATCTATCTATCTATTTGTCTTTCTGTCTGTCTGTTTGCTGTCTGTCTGCCCTTCTATCTTGATTACATGTGTAATATCGGAAGGTGATTCTAATAGAGGTTGATTCTATTTGCTGGCCTGCCTGCTTCCTCGTGTACAAAATCTGTGCTTTTCTACATATGTATGTATATAGTATATGTATGTGACATGCGTGTTGTCTTTATTCCGGCACTCCTGGAACAGACTCTGCACTCTCCAATTGTAGAATCCTCGCTGAAGCCCGAATCTCTACAGAACTGCAAAAAGGCCCTTGGACCTATCAGACCTGTCAGCCCTGAAGACCAAACACATGCCAAGAAATGATCCCAGAAACCTAGGGCCAAGACCTTCGCCCTCTGACGCGGCAGCCCAAAGCCTAACTCCCAAAATTTTGCACCAAAAAAGCTCCTTATAGGAACCTGAACCCAAAAACTTTGCCAGCCCTCAACTCACCAGGATGCCGGAACCGCACTTCTTCACGAGGCTGAGGCTCATGTCAGGGTTGGATGAATCTAGACGTCGCAGAATCGGTGGTCACGTTTCTTCGGGTTCCCTATAAGACATCTCTGTAGTCCTTCGGGCTTAAGAATATATCTATTATAGCCCTTAGGGTTCTGGAATACATCTGCTGTAGTATGAATCATCTGCCAGAGCCGGGTCTATTCATCTATGCTTGGTTCAGGGAGGAGGACTTTCGGGGCTTTCGGGGGGCCCTTTCCTGTCGAGAGGGGACGAAGGCCAGCTTAACGGCCGCAAGGGAAACTCAGAATTGAAGGACTTCCGGCCCTAAATAAAACCTAAGCCGCACACGGTGACCCTGAAATTGCTTCATAATTCCTTTAAGCGTTGAGCGCCGTGACGCCCCAAACCTGAAACCGAGATAGGCTTGAAGTTTCGGGGCTTGACGGCAGCAAAGCCCGAAGCCCTAAACCCTAAACCGCTTGACCCCAAACCCTAAACCCTAAACCCCCAAGCACTTGAGGAGCTGGCAGCTGCAGCATGCCGGGGCGACCCGGCGCCCGGCCTGGCGGTGGCGGCCCGGGAGGTGACGGCGCTTTCCTGGCGAGGATAAACCCTTATAATAAAGGGGCGACTCTCAGGAACCTAGGGTTGTATCTTTCGTTTGGAAGTGTGTTGCTGGAGACAGCTTGTTTGATGTGCGATATGCAGCTACTACCAATCGTCTTCACTGAAGCTCCTTTTTGGGGGTTACCTTATAGGATGTTACATACACAAGAAATGGGTTATACCACTAAATCAACCTTGAGGGTCCAAGTACCTAAAATTCACATACTCTCCCAGATACTGACTTACAGAACTACTATCCCAGACCCAAGTACCTAATTATTAGGTCCTTTAGACCCTTAGGAGAACTACGATGCAGAGTATAGGTAGTTACTGGGAACTAGGGCTGAACTTCATCGGTGTCCTGACCTGCTGGTCCATGTCTGTGCTCCATTGCAGGGCTTGAGGGCTTCGGGTTTAGGGTTAGGTTCCAGCCGGCTTCGTTGATCAATCCTGGTGTCTCCGTATGTTCGCAGTTTACGGTTGCATACCGAAAGTAGGTTTGATGCGAATGATCGCCGGTAGCGTCTACACCGAAAGGCTAATCTAGAAGCTTGAATATTTACCAACAGTATTCCTGAGGGCTCCATACCAGACTCATAGTGTAATATGTCCCAGAACCCTATTCTAATTATTAAGAAATTAACCACCCGACGCCCTAGGCTCTGAGCCCCAAGCCTTGCACTTAGAGCCTAAAACCTGAACCTAGGGACCCAAAACCCAAACCCGAAGCCCTGAGCCCGAATACCGGAACGTCCCTACTGTAGGAACCTGATTAAGAAACCCTGGACCTATAACCCCAAAATATTACATAAGGAACCCTAATAAAGGCCCAAGGTTTCTTAATCAGGTTCCTACATTACATCCTGCACCCCCCCAAACTCTGAAGTCCTAGACCCAACCCATTGCCTTCTACGAGGGTGCCAGCGGAGAGGGAGAGAGAGAGCGGGGGAGAGAGCCCAGCCTTCAACAGGAACCAGAAGCCCTGAACGTCGCTGAACCCGAGTTCGCAAACCCTAAGCCCAAAAAACCCTAAATCCTATAAAATCACAAAACCTCGAAAGAGAAGCCCCAAAACATTGAAAACTTGTCGCAGGGTTCTTGCGTGGCCTTCTGGACCAGGCCTTTCGCTCCGTTTAGTTTTGAGGGGTTTAGGGTTTCAGGGGGATTTGGGGTTTCGGGCTCCCTGTTAGGGTTAGGGTTCACTTTTTCAAGGGCTTCGTTCTGGGTTGCATTTTAAACGGGCGGTGTTGAGGCTTTTTGGTGTTTGGCAATTTTCTTGTTGAGAGTTTACCTCCATCTATTTGGGCATGTAGGGCCTTGACGTAACCTCCAGTGTGGACAGTATGCTGACCGACGAAGAAGCGGCTTATGTTCCTTTCAGGTAGGGTTCATACTTGGGAGTTTCCGAAAATAGGGGACCCTAACGTAGTACCCTAAATAGTAGGATCCTTATTATAAGGACCCCAAATAAGGTACCCCTAATTTTCAAACTCCCATTTGGGAGGTTGGAAGGTTCGGTTGAGCTCAGATTCGGGTTGTTTGTGTTGCAGTGCCTTGTTCGAAAGGAGACGGAAATCCGTGTATCCCTAAAACAGCGCTGAAACCAAAACCTTAAAACGCCGCAGTTCAAACCCTAAACGCTAGTAATCCCAAACTCGAAACGAAGACCCTTAGCCAAGGACCCCAAGCACTGGCTCTGTGGATGTCTCTCGGCTGCTAAACTTTAGTTATATTCCGATTTTTATTGTAACAAAACTCCAAGCGATTAGTAAACATGTTTTTGGTTAGGGTTCTGAGGCGCGGAGGTAAAAGCCACCGCAAGGGCCCCCGGAAGGTTTCGCAAAGCAACATCGTGCACTTTACTTCAGGCAGCCTAGGGCCTCGGGGTTTGATGGCGCCTTAGCGTGAAGGGTTTCGGGTCTTCCATGTTCAGTTTAGCGAATTTAGCGTTCACCTGGACCCCAGAGTCACGCAGAACCATTGGCAGGCTTTTATATGATGTATATGGGTCTACTGTTGGGTTTTGGGCAGCCATTATCCAGACGATACGTAAAGAAGCGATGTAGCTAGACCCTTTTCTGCTGCGAGCGTCAGCCTTCTTGCCATCGGTTTTGGGACTTAGCTAGGACTTGAGGACCTTTACTTCATGGGGTTTAGGGTTTAGGGTTTCTTTTCAGGCTTCCTTCGGGCTCTTATTGTGGTGGTGCAGGGTCGCAAAGTAACAGCAGCGCAAGCGCAAGCTTTGCATGGGAGGCTTGCGGGCACCCTACAGCTCCGAGAATATTGATCGTTGAGGCCTCCGGGCAACCCTTGGAGCGGCCAGAATTTTCGCTAAAAGTCCAAGCCGGAATCCTCAGACCTCAATTGTGGATGGAGTCACGCCCTTGAACCCTGAGGCTCTGCACCTAGTTATCCCTAAGGGTCCATGTAGCCAAATAGTATATACTTTGGCCTTAAAGTAGTCCCTATATAGGTACTTTGGGGCCAAAGTATGTGCTATTTGGATACATGGACCCTTAGGGTATAATAGTATATACTTACGGAGCCTGCGAGGATGCCCACAGCACTCAGAAATGCCCGAATGACACTGGAGCCTGGACAGTTGGAATCGATTATAGACCTGGAGACTTGTTCCAATCAGTTCGACCCGACTAAGGTCCCTTTTTGGGTCCCCTAAATAGGGACCCAACAAGGGACCCTAATTTTGACAACTACCCATATTATATAAGTCGTTCAGATCAACGTCTGGAGTTTAAGGTTCAGGGATGGTTTGTTCAAAGCTCTCATGCCAGGGCAGCGGGGTCCTGTGGTTTTCGTCGTCGCCCATCCGACCTCCTCAGCCGCATTTCGGGCTAGATGCATGAAGCACTGGTGGTGATAACTAAGTGTGGTGACATGCTGATGGTGGCGGTGGTGGTGTAATTACTCGACTCCCCTAAACCCTCAACCCTAAATCCTAAACCCTGAACCCCTCAACCCTAAACCCCTAGACTCCACTGTTCGTCTCCTACTTCAGGCTGCTTCCTGGCACGGCGGCGCAGCCGTGCGTGGCGAAGGGAAGGGGAAGTGGACACTTCAGCTGCCCGACTTGTTTTGGGTGTTTCTTTGTACTCGACTTAAACAAGGATTGTACTACTAGGCCCTTAAAGCAGGGACCTAATTATTGAAGGTACCACCAGCCTTGTATATCCGCTAAAAACTCAAATCCTGAGATAGTAAAGAGCTTCGTAGTCTGGAGGGACGTACTCTATAGAGGGACCGTATTATAGAAGCGATGGCTTCTTGGGTTTATTGGCAATACTGATAGTAGCTCTTATAAGACACAACTCCGTGCCCGATTGCCTACCCGCCCGGAAGCCCCAAAGCCTCCGCCCGAAGCTTTATAAGCCCCAAGCAGTAGCTTTAAGGGTTCCTTTCAGGGGCGAATAGCCTGAGCTTCCGCCTAGCTGCGAAGACTGTTCTCCTAAGTTACTAAGGGTCCAAGTACCTATACTAATCATATAATATTCTCCCAAACATTAACCTACATATTGTCTACTATCCTAAACCCAAGTATCTAATTATTGGGTACTTTGGACCCTTAGGGTCATGTAGGAACCTGATTAAGAAACTTTTGCGTCTTTATCAGGGCTCTTTATATGAGGCTCAAAACTTCGGGACACAGGGCCAGGATTTCTTAATCAGGTTCCTACATTACCACAGCGGGCCGCACCATTCTCCACCTTATCCCTAAACCCTGGACCCTTTCTCCAAAGCCTCGAACTCTTTTTTACTCAGTTACTCAGTCTCAGGTTCTTTTTCGAAAAAACAGTAGAGTAAGCCATTTCCCTAAGCCCCAAAACCCTTGTGCCTTATGCCTAAGCCTTTTTCCGTAACCGCCTAAAGTTGTAAGTCTTCGTTGCCATCTCTATAGCTACCCTTACACAAAAAATGAACCCTAAACCCCTGTACACTGTAAACACTACGCCCCGATAACCCTGCAAACACCGAAGTATCTTCGTCCTCTTTCATCCTAGAATCCAAACCCCTGAACCCTAGAACCCTAACCCCTAAACCCTAAACCCCCAAACTCATAAACCCCCAAACCCCCAAACCCTTAAATCCCTAAACCCCTGCATTAACCCTGAGCCCTACACCTTAGCCGTCGTCGCCCGGCTTCCACTTGGGGGTCGGGAGAC
Source organism: Symbiodinium sp. clade A Y106 (assembly GCA_003297005.1). Lineage (NCBI taxonomy): Eukaryota > Dinophyceae > Suessiales > Symbiodiniaceae > Symbiodinium > Symbiodinium sp. clade A. The sequence goes on along the minus strand of BGNK01002512.1, from coordinate 54,666 downwards.
CTAGTAAGTAGTTGTTTTATAGAGTTGTAAGTACAACAGCACCAATCAATTAGGATCCTTTTTAGGGTACTTCTAACTCTGCTTACCCTAAACCTTAAACCCTAAACCCCTAAACCCTAAACCCCTAAACCCCCAAACCCTAAACCCGAAACCCTAAACCCTACACTTTGTCCCCCGACCCTCCAAGCACCGAGGAAGTTTCGGGAGGCTCCCGAAAGGCGAGAGTGCTGTGCTGAGGCGCCCGGGCTCTTAGGGAGCTCCTTCAAAGGGATCTATAAGGGATTTAGGATTCCTTTAACGGGATCTATAAGGGTTCTATCAGGGATTTACGAGGGTTCTATATGGGATCTATAAGGGGTTTGGGGTCCAGCGACTAGGTGTATTTGGGATAATTTGTTAATAATTAGAGCCCTACTCATAACCAATTTTGGGGATTGTTGAAATCGACACCTAGTATAGTATATACCTAGGCCTGAAATGGGGTTCCTATATGGGTACGTGTAGGCCTAAGTACATACGATATGGTTACATGGAGCCTTAGGGCTTGGAGCGGGAAGGAAACGAACTGTCGTTTCTTCAGTTCTGACAGTGTGGGGTTGTCATGGGTGGGAGGTCGGACAGGGTGGGTGCTTACAAGATGTGGTGTTCAGAGCGTTAACCCTGGGAGAAAGCCCGCGGAATCCACTTCAAAGCATTCTTAAGCTTGTTGGGACACTGTTTATTTGGGAGTCACGCGTCCCTGCTGGCACTTCCCGGTGCTTGAGGTGATGACGGTTCAGTAGTTAAGTGGTAGCATAAGTTGGACTTTGTTTTGTTGTCGCTTTCTGGTCCGATTGACATTCCGGCCTGAGGGAGATCCACACTCTCGCGACCGTAGATGATATCACTTGAACGGCGGCGTGCTGCTATCATAGAAGGGCAACGACAACAACAGCTCTTCGCATCATCTCTGCCATCATCGTACTCATCACCGTCGTCATCAGGAGGCATCGGCATCGTCACCATTATCAACAGCAGCGTCATCAACATCGTGATTGTCACCGTCATGTCACCATCATGATGATCATCGTCATCGTCGCCCTCGCCATCGCCGTCGTCATCATCATCAACATCAATGAATCGCGATACTGCATCCGGAAGCTAATTATTTACATGCGTACTGCACCGATCATGTTAGCCAAAGCGCAGCTCGCAAGAACAGCACAAGAAGTATTTATAGTGGGTGATGATCAAGTACAATACCACCAAGACTGTTACTACCAGACTCTACCGCGCCTGCTGCTATTGCAGCGCATACTTCTTGGGTTCATGGCGTTTCCCAATGAAACTAGTTTGTCCTTCTAGCCTAATTATGGTCCTAAGCCCAGCTTTTAAAGCCCAACTCCATGATCCTTAGCCCCCGAAGCCCAAAGCGGTAGACCATGAACCTTCCCTGGTAGGCCGCTGGGAGTTTTTGTTTAAATACTTGTTTAAGAGGATCTGACTTACGAAACTTTTGAAGAGTCTGTAAAGAGTAAAGGGATAAGCCTAGCAAGCAGCCCTAAATTCTATCTCTTAAACCCGTATTCCCGAGCCTTATGCCCGGAGAGTGCAATCACCACAACATAGACACACGCAAACTTACCCTAAAACCTAAACCTTAAATCCCTGAACACCCAAGCCCCAAACCGTAAAGCCGCACAAAATGGGCTAAATGGACAAACCCCAGGGTTAGTTTCACCTTCAACCTCCTGCACCTCAAAACCCTAAAACCAAACCGGAAAAAAAACACTTCATAAGAGCCCGAACCCTACACACCCCGAATTAAACCCTAGACCCCTAAACCCCTGAACCCCTAAACCCTAAACCCCTAAACCCTACATCCCTAAACCATCCCTAAACCCCCAAACCCCTAAATCCCTAACCCCTAAACCCGCAAACCCTAAATCCCTAAACCCCCAGACCCCCTGAACCCCAAATCCCTAAACCCCCTAAACCCCCCAACCCTATACCCCTAAACCCTGAACCCCTATAAACCCTAATCCCTAAACCTTAATCCCCTAAGCCCTAAACCCCCAAACCCTAAACCCCACAAACCCCCAAACCCTAAATCCCTGAACCCCGTAAAGCCCCTAAACCCCCAAAAACCCCCTACATCCCTGAACCGTCTAGATCCCTTATAGATCCCGTAAAGGAACGGTATGAGAGCAATTTTGTCATGCCGCCGAGGTTAGCGCCCGGGCACCTTCAACCCTGACGGCCGGTTCGGTGCATGCCCCTAAGTGACTACCCAGAGAGCCCAATACGCCTTAATTATTAAGGAATATAGCTTAAATCATAATATGAAGCCCTATAGAATTTAAGCCATATTCCTTAATTAAGGGGTATTGGGCTCTTTGGGTAGGGGATGCAAGGATTATTGAAGGTACTAACGGCGGTGGCGCGTCCAAGCCCGGAACCGCATCGGCACATATCTTTCTCATGATGGACCTACGATCCACTTGAGCCAAGGTGGCTACGATCCGGCGGAACACGCATGAGCTTGCCTTTTGTATCGCCCCATGTGCGGTGGGTACTATATCTGGCTTCAGTCTCTGCTTTGCAGGGACAGCCTTGCCAACGGTTTTTGCGTGCTGGCTACTGTGCCTTCGGGTGCGCCCGCCAGCGGAGCTTCTGTGATCAGCCTGCACAATGTTGCGTGTGGGCAGCCTGGCACCCTTTGGCCCGGAATACGCGGCCTTGATCTCTGGCATCCCGACCCTTTGCTATGGCCCTTAAGGATCCCTTATAGATCCCTTAAAGGAACCTTAAACCGTGGCTCCCTACATCCCATCCCTTCTCTTTCGGAGGCCTTTGCCCGAAGCCATGGAGCTCTCCGCTTGCCCAGCACATCTGCCGGAGTCCGCTTCGTCTGACGCCTGGATTTGGGGCCCAAAAAGGACATAAGCATAAACATTCTATAGAGATATCCCTGCCTTATAAAGGGGTCTGTATGGGATATCCGTATCCTCAGTTTTGCTTATGCGCTTACAAGAGCTTTGCACGTCAGGGGTTTAGGGTGTTAGGGCTTAGGGGTTTAAATGGTTAAGGGTTACATGGTCTAAAGTTCAGGGTTTTAGGTTTGGGGGGTTTAGTTTGGTTGAGGATTTTAAGAATAGGATTTTATGGTTCAGGGCCTACAGGGTTTATTGGTTTGGTGTTAGGGGTCTAGAGTATCAGCGCTTTTAGGCTTTCGGTATCTGTAGTTGAGACTTCACGTCTTTATCAGCTTAGGTTTTTCCGGGGGGGAGGGGGAAGTGAAGGAGACAGGAGGGAGGAGGGCTGGAGGGTTTAGGGTTTAGGGTTTTGGTATTATTATAGTAACATCCGGGAAGGAGTCTATGTTAGAGCAAGCTCTCCTACTATTATGTACTGGGATATGTACCGGAAAGGGATGCATTATAACACGTAGAACCCGTGAGGTGTAGGACCTGGGACAAATGCTCGTTGTATTTAGGGTTCGGGCGCACAGATATGACACCAAGTCAGAAGGACTTCTGGGCATCGGGTTTGGGACTTATAATGTAGGAACCTGATTAAGAAACCCTGGGCCTCTAACCGCAAAATAGAAGGATTCATAAACGGAACGCTAGTAAAGGCCCGAGGTTTCTCAATCAGGTTCCTACATTAATTAGTCAGGTTGTAGGCTTTCGGCTTGACTTCCAGCTTCGAGAACAGCGAGGTTCCTGAGTAGCACCCTTTTGCCCTTTCCATTTTGGGGCCGCCTTATTTAAACACCAAACAGTAGGAAAAAGGGTACCCTTATTCTTCAGGGGCTACTGAGGAACTGAGCCAGAGTGGCGACTTAGTTGGCACAAACAGAGTTTCCAACCATATGGGACCCCAATGAACCCTTATCTCGATGCCGATTACCCTAAACCCTAGACCCTAAACCCTAAACCCTGAAGCCTCAAACCGTAGTCTCTAAACTCTAAAGACCCGCAGGACCCTTCAAGACCTGCAGAGCCCTCGTGATATAGGGGCCTTAATAATCCGTCGCAGTTAGAAATTTCAGTAAGCCCCATAAAGTTGGAAACCGGGTTAAGGCCAAATAGTGCTGGGATTCCCTATACATTACTCTTAAGGATTGAGGCTGTTGGGTTTCCAACTTTTGGGCTTCTACTGTAGAAGGGTTTTGGGGTGATTGAACTACTGACTACTATAAGGATATTCAGGAACCCTAAGATAATACACTTGAAGCTCTTATGACCACAACTACCCTCTATTTTGCCCCCCGAAACACCCACTGGTAAGGAGCGTAGAATTCAAACGCTCTAAAATCAGGGCTCTTGGGGGGGTTCTGGCCGAGGTCGAAGGCGAACCGGCTTTGCCGGGCCCGGCCCCGGCGCCAAAGCGAACCGGGCGCACCGATGTCGCGATGGGGAGAAATGATCGACGGTTTAGGGTTTAGGGGTTTAGGGCTAAGAGGCTTAGCCAAAGCTCGCTTTTAGGGAACGACAAGAACCATAAGTGACAACGCGAACAGCAATCGTATCAATATCATCCGTAGTCGTAGAAACAAGAACAACCACGGAAGCATGCCACAAACTGTGCACTTCCACTCTGATATCCTGAACAAGTCAAGCTCCTTAGCCTAAACTTAAACCCCAAAACCGAAACCCTAAACCCTAAATCCTGAACCCCATACCCTGAGTCCTAAAAAGGCTTGCAGCCATAATCTGCGTGCTTGATCGGGGCTTAGCCCGGCTCAGGTTTAGGCCGTAAATCCTAAACTCCCGACTTAGGGTTTAGGGTTTACTTAGGATTGAGGGTTTAGGGGTTTATGCCCTTATAAGCCCTTAGATCCTAAACCCTAAACTTCAGGATTTAGGATTTACATTGGGGTGTTTGGGCTTTCAGCGCTAAGGTGCAGGGTTCGCGGTGCCGGGTTGGAGTATATTCTAGTGGAAGTACAAGGTGGAACCCTGAGGAATACCATGGGTAGCTATTCAGGCCTTTTTTTTCTGGGCTCTTGCTAAGAAACATATTTTAAGCCCCAAAGGTAGGGATCTAGAGTATCCAGGATGGCTTCCTTGCTATGGTACTTTAAGCGAGTATTCTTGACAAGAACCCAGTATATAACTCTAAGGTTTAGTATACGCTTAGGCCTGAATCCTGAAGGTAGCCTATATGATATAGGTGTTTGGGGACCAAAGTCAATGTTTCGGTACGTGGACCCTTACCCTAAGGGTCCATGTAGCCAAATAGTATATACTTTGGCATTAAAGTAGTCCCTATATAGGTACTTTGGGGCCAAAGTATGTGCTATTTGGATACATGGACCCTTAGGGTTAGGGAACCAGAACCCAGTAGATTACGCCTCCGAATCTCCGAACCTAAACCCTATAAACCCTAAACCCCGAAGAAGGACTTGATTGATGAGGAAGAGTACGCTTTGATCAAGAACCTCAAGGACAGAAGGGTTTCGGATTTGGGACATGTTCTGGGGTTTACCAGGAACCCCCAAGGGCCCTTCAATAGAGCCTTAATGGCGCTTAACAGTGGTGGGTCTTTGGGGTATAATAGAGGGTAGTTGGGGGGTCTAGGTCGGGTTTGAGATTTAGGGCTTGGGGTTTAGGGTTTAGGACATTTCTTGGAGTTCGTTTTGCGTTCCTCCTTTGACTGGTTGGTACGGGCTGCAGGCTCGCTGTAGAGGCGTATAAGGCTTATAGGGCTGAGGGATTCTGGTTCGGGGTTTCGGGCTTCGCAAGATTCCTAATGAACTAGTGGCCTTAATGCTTAGAAGAGAACACGATGGTAAGGAACCCCAAAATAGCATTGGTAGTTCTTGAGCTCTTAAATACATCACACGCAGGTACAGATACAGATAGGTCTGAGGGTAGAACTCGTGGAAAATTTAAAATGCTACAAGGAGCTGTGCAAATTGTGCCCTTCTTCGTTCGCACGTTATGTGAGGCTGCAAAAGTTGCATCCTTCCGCACAAGAACCAGGAACATGAAAGAACAACGCTTGGAGTTTCGTCAGAATCCTTTCCTGAGCTGAGAAGTCCTAGCAACAGCGCAGCATCAGAGCTCCAAGCTCAAAGTTGCCACTCATCGCTCCAGCACCTGCTGCCACAGTCTTGTTACTATAGGGGCCGAAACAATTACCAATACTATTTTGGGGGTTCCTTATTATTATGATTCTAGTATGATTAATGTCCCCCAAAGCCTATTCTAAACATTAAGGCCCCTATGTTGTAGTACCTTTATAGATCCCGTATAGTAACCCATAAACGACCCCTTTAAAGGAACCCTATTCTAATTATTATGGCCCCTATATTAATCCTTCATGGCTTGAGGGTTGCAGCCTCTAGGGATCTGTTTTGTGCAGGAGTTGCGTCGGGATGACAAGGGACATTTGAGGGTTCCTTTAAGGGCTCCTTTACGGGATCTATGGGGGTTCCTTTTAGGGCTCCTTTAAGGGATCTATAGGGGTTCCTTCAAGGGTTCCTTTAAGGGAGGGTATCGGGTACCGGGTTGGATCCCTTTTGCATCCTTACCGTGAGCCCCCAACCGCTATAGAGCAACCTAAAGCCCCAAGGCCTTGAAGTCGCAGGAAACCTCATAGAGTCGATATGGATATAAGCCTTATAGGACCCTACAGAACCCAAATGGCTTGGGTATAGGGTTTAGCTCAACACCAAACCCTAAACCATAGAAGCTGCAGGAAACCAAGCAGCAGTACCGAGAAGCCTTCGAGCGGCATAGCCGGGTGAAGACCGAGGCCGAAACAGTATCCTCAGGCTTCGGGGTACTTAGATTCTTTTTAATTTGTGGTTCCTAGAATCCCTAAGACACAGCCTACAATGATAGGTTTTGCCAGGGGTCTAAGTTCAGTATAGAAGGATCTTACTACTGCACTTTGGGTCTTTCTTGGGTACCACCAGCCAGGAATAAGCACTACTTGGACCCTTCGTTTTATTGTTCAGCATTTTGGCACAAGGTTTGAGGCATGTTGGCATATACGGTATACTGACGTAATGTTAGGGGTTTAGGAAGAGAGGGCATAACGTCCATAACGTCTGGGATTTGCGAAGTTTGTAAGGTCTAGAACTTAGGGAGATGGTGCTGGAGATTTAGGGCCTAGGTTTGCAGGGTAGGGTTTGGGAATCATGGCCTAGGGTTTAGGACCGTAGGCGTAAAACCTGAAACCCGGAGTTTATGGGCATCAGAGCATAAGAGCTGATTTTCTCATCGCGACTTTATTCAATCTACCTCACAGTTTAATGCAGTTGAAATGTAGTCCGAAGCCAGCCAGAAGCAGAGCCTATATATGGCGTTGTGGGAGCCTATATTCTCGTTAAGGACCTCCCCTTAAACGAAACATGATTCGCCACCGAAGAACTTAATTCATCGATCTCGAGCGTTGAATAGCTTTGCTCGTTGTTGCTCGCAACATTGTTCTCGAAAGCCCCGTGGGGCTGAGANTGATTCGCCACCGAAGAACTTAATTCATCGATCTCGAGCGTTGAATAGCTTTGCTCGTTGTTGCTCGCAACATTGTTCTCGAAAGCCCCGTGGGGCTGAGAGTGACTTGGCCAAAAAAAAGAGTGGGGGTTTAGGTATCTGGGGAGTCCCGAACCCTTGCAAAAATCCTGAAACAATCTTGCTGTAGCCTTGCGAAATCAGAATTGTCAGAATTACAGAGCCAGTACAACCCTACTAACAACCCAATTGACTTCTAGATGAACCCTCCAAGAACTTCCTTCAGGTTGTTCAGATCGAGCACCTCATGCAGCAGTGCAAAGCCCGACTGGTGCAGGGTTTCGAGGCCTTCATTGCCCTTTTTTTGGTCAGCTTTTGGCGGTTCAAAAGGGCCTGAATACGCCTTCTGAGGATTCTATAAGTATGCAAGACTTTATGTCGTTTTTTTGGTGGTTAGGCTTTGGAATACATCTTGGTTGCAGGTTTTCGGATTGCTGCTTTAGGTACGACTTGCAAGAATTTGGGAGCATCACACTCACGATCGACATCGAAGCAATCGTGATCAAAGGTTGACATCCTGGTTGAGGGCTCGGGGCATAGGAGTTTCGATCCCAAAGTGCCAAAATGACACGCAATTCGAAGCGATGTTCCTGCGCCCTCCTCCCACCAGTACAAACCGAAAGCAAAATTCCCCTCCCCCCACCTGCACAAATCCAAAACATATTTCAGTTCTGACGGACGGGTCGACCCTGAAGTCTGACGAGGTTTCCGTCTGTGCAAGGTGATCCCTTGTTTAGTTTATCATCGTGTTGCCCTAGGGCTCCAGTTACCTAAATAGGAAGTTACTAACCATATGTTATATACTCCTTTAGGTAACTGAAGCCCTAGGTTGCATATGTGTATGTACTTGCGGCTACTGCGCATGCATGCTTCTATGCTTGCGGCAATTTGGTTTCATGCTTGCCTGGCTTCACTCTCTCATGCCTGCAGCCGGAAGGGATTCGTGGCGCTGGCGGACGTCCTTTACCTTTGCCCCGACAGCTAGGAAGTTTGCAAAACCTTATACCCTGAGCCCCAAACCCATGCAGAACCCAAGTAGAGGCCTTTCAGCAGCCGGTTTAGGGTTTAGGGTTTAGCAAGACCAACATCTCCAGACTCGTGTCTGCGAGCCTGGAGGAGCTCGTCGGGTACCATGGCAACCAACATCTCCAGACTCGTGTCTAGGCAGCTGCTCAGAGTGCCTGGCTTGTCGACTGAGACAGGCGGCTCCAGCAGATTGGGCGTGGTCCATCAGCCCGTTTTTGGTGCAGGGGCCTATGGACCTATACTTTCAATAAAGCATAAGTCCTTCTGCCGTGAAAGACCCGAGGGCTGGTGGACACGTGGGCCCAAAGTCCTGAGCCCATGGTTTGACTTTAGGGTTTGCGGTTATAAAGCGCAAACCAGTACACCCGGCACCCTACTCTACTTGGAGGTTCATGGGTAGTTATAAGTAGGGTTATAAGTGGGGGACTTATGACCCTACTTATAACTACCCCGGAACCTCCAAGTACCCTTGTACCGTGACCCTTTACCTGGGCCTCGAATCATCTCGAATGTAGACGAGCCCCCAAATCCTAACCTTTACCCCAGAATATCGCTAAACCCCTAAATGCCGAACCCTAAACCCCTAAACCTCTAGTGTTTTGGGTGCTCTATAATCCCTAAACCCACATACCCTAATACCCGACTACCCTGCTACCCTAATGCCCGAACCCCCTTTGACTTTGGGCTTTAGGGTTCCCCAAGCCCTACACTTTCAACCCTCAACTTCGACTTAAGCCCTAACTTGCCAGGAGTACTACGACCAGAAGTATGGCCACCTGGTGAAGCAAGCCGAGGCCCGGTTCATTTATGGAATCTCAACCAAACAACCTATAACTTAGGGACTGAAAAAGGACATAGGCATAAGCATGTTATAAGAAATATCTCTACCTTCTTGGGCTTCATCACAAGGGTTTATATAGGATATCCTTATCCTTGTTTTGGCTTGTGTTCTTTTTGGGGGGCCCGAAAAATATCCGATCCGAAGCCACCAAGACCCTATAGAACCTGAGCACTAAACCATACACTCTCGACCCAACACCCCGAAACTCTGAATCCTAAGCCGCAAAACCCCAGACCCGAGAACGCAGAGTCCCTTTAGACCCCCAGGCCTAGATCGCAGAGCCAGAACCCTGAAGACCTCAAGCTCTGAGATTCAGTAGAGGGATTGCGGTTTAGGGGTTTAAGGTTTAGGTTCAGAGGCAACGAGGGCAGAGGCGCGAAGGACCATCAACTCAACTTTCAATTCAACTAACAAGCCATCAAGAACCTATCGGTGATCTTGACCTACCGCTACTCTTCTGTAGAGTCCAACTCACATAAAAGTAGGTAGGTTATGGTCGTTTAAGGTAGAACCTACCGAACCCAAAGACCCTAAATCCACAACCGCCAAACCCTGAACCCCTAAACCCAAAACCTGGCTTTCGCTTCTCAGGCGCCGGAGGACGAAGGCGAGCGCTACGATCCCCAGGACGCAGACGGTAGACTCACCAGACGCGACATGCTGGAACTGTAAATAATATGCTTTGTCATCGTTGGGTAACATTTTACATGTTTATGATTAATACCCAATAAGGAATAAGCATGTGAATTTTTTTAGTACTGTAACAACCATGAACTAGTATAGGTGCCTAAATAAATCACCATACTGTTTTTTTTAGGGTTCCTTGTTATTAACAATCATAGGAGACTATATACCCCAAAGCCCTTCTTTAGTTATTCAGGCCCCTACAGTATGCTTTCCCAGCATCAAGCAATCACGCGAAGCTCCAAGCGTTCAATTCGACAAGCATAGTCCTAAGCCGTGAGCAAGATCCGTGAGCTAGCTTAAACCTTCTGGCTGTTCGAAGCAGCGCTTATTGGTAGTAAGCTTTATCTGCTTTAAGTTTTGTTGGGCTCTCAAAGCTTGACTTTGTGGTTTTGGTAATAATCCTACCACAACCTATGTAAAACCTAGGCAGGCAAAAGGTGCTTCAATATCAAAAGCGGAGCTGCAAGTATTGAGTGGAAGCTCTGAGTGGGTATAGGGTTCAGAGTTTCAGGGTTTTGGCTTTTTAATTTAAGGTTTAGGATTTAGCTGTGAGGGTAAAGTCTTCACTGTCTGGTATGTTGAATCAGTCTGTTTTTGCGGTGGGGATGCAATGCTTTGATTGATTCGGGAGTGGAGGCATCTATACCCGAGAATCCTGCATGTGGTTTCGATTCCGGAAGTTGCGAGGCACCCAACATCTCCTCTGAGCCATTCTGAGCCCTAATGACTGCAATTGCCAATCCAAAACTCTAAACCCTACAGTAGAAGCCAGAAAGTTGGAACATCATTAGCCTCATGCCCTTAAAGTAAAGTATAGGCAATCCATGAATCACCCTAAATCTATGTTCCAACTTTCTGGGGTTCACTATAAACCCAAGTGGCCCCCCGACGAGCTCCCACTCAGTGTTTACTCAAACTGGTTCAGTCTTCAGAAACTACACAGAACATCCTTCACAACCCCCAGCCCTATTTAATATAGGGTCCTTAATATACTATTTGGGGGGGTTCCTTATTATACTCATAGTAGAATATACCCGAAAACCCCCGTCTAATTATTAAGGCCCCTGTATTTGCGGCCTTATCCTGTGAACGACCAGGAGATGTTCGATCTGGCAGAGGCCGATCGCCTGGAGACACAGCACCCCGATGCCATGGCGTGCGCCGTCATTGGCTTGGGGATGGTCTGCGGTTTAGAGTTTAGGTTTTGGGTTTAGAGCACTCTACTACAGAAGCTGGAGTGTTTAGGAATTCTATTCCTTAGGGTTCCTCATGTAACTACACTATATAGTACCCCTAAAACCTATTGGAACTAGTAAGGCCCCTGAAAAACACTCTAACCCTGGACCCTGTCAATCCTGAACTCTCTATCTCTACACTTCTGTCGAACCTACCCTCCCCAAGTGCTCTTCATCTTCCAAAAGCACGTCTTCGAACCATAACCCACATGTCCTACAAGCCCAATACCTAGTGCACGCTCGAATAGTTCTGCATCCCAAATCGTTTGTGTTTTCTGTCTGGCTTGTGGCAAGTCACGCTGCGATGGGTTTTCAAGGTTACGACTGGATGCTCAAGTCTGAGCTTACGGAATCAACCCAGTAAGTGAGAGCTAGGTTTGGGGGTTTAGTGACTTGCAGGGCCTGGCTGTTTCTAGGTTCGTTTCTTCTGCCTCTTTGATTTGAGGATCCTCATGGCTTGCCAAGCTAGGAGGGTGTAATACAATACGGGGGCCTCAATATACTGTTTTGGGGAGGTTCCTTATAATAATTATGGTATGATATACCCAAAACCCTATTCTCATTATCAAAGCCCCTATACTAGAACCCAAAGGGTTATCATTCTGGCATAATATACCCCAGCACCTTATCCTGATTGTCAAGGCCCCTCTATTCGAGTCTAGAGGTTCTGATGCAACCATGAGGGTTCGGGGCTCGTGATTTGACTTCGACATCCTTCTGGGATCTCATGAGGCTTTCGCAGGTATCGGTATTTGTGGACGTGTGAAAAGGTGTAACCCTAAGGCTCCATGTACCCAAATAGTATATACTTTGGCCCAAAGTACCTATATAGGGACTACTTCAAGGCCAAATTATATCCTGTTTAGGCACATGGACCCTTAGGATAAGGATTGAGCTTGCTTGTGGGCGGAGGGTCTGCGGAAAAGCACACGGCCAATTGACTTTCGGCTAGGATGAGCCAGGCTGCATGCTAAGGCACATAAGGCAGGAATAGACTGAAATGGATCCGCCCTCGACCCGCCTTCCCCCCGCACCCAAGGGTTCAGCACAGCCCCATGGCAGAACGAAGGTAGAAGTTCCAAGACTTACATCACCTCAGTTGCCTTGAAATTAAAACCCTAGGCACTAAAACCCGGGGCCTAAGAACACTAAACTCTGAACCCTAAGCACTAAACCCTGAACCCCACGGCCCTAACCCCCACACCCTTCCGAGCCGCCGAAAGCATAAGCATTCAAACAAACATCCTCAAACCCTAAGCCCCTAAACCCGAAGCCGTAAGCCCTAGACCCTCATGCCCAAACCCGAAGCCTTAAGCCTTAAGCCTTAAGTAAGCCCTAAAACCTAAGCCCCTAAACCCAAAGCCCTAAACCACAAGCCCCACATGATCTCGGCGTCTGCAGCCGGAAAGCCGAAGGAGGCTCCAGAAACGTCGGCTTTTTGAGGGGTTTATGGTTTTATGGTTTAGGGTTTGAGGGCTTTAGGGTTTAGGGTTTTTGGGTTTTGGGGTTTAGGGCTTTAGGGTTTCAGGGTTTAGGGCTTCGGGGCTTAAGGGTTTTAGGGTTTAGTGTTTTGGGATTTCGGGGTGTAGGGTTTAGGGTTTGGGGGTTATTCGTGGTTCGAGTGGAGGTTTGGGTCGTAAGGTTTAGGGCCATCAAACCACTGACAGGCGTGCAGCCTGTAGTTATGCAGCAAACATGAATAAATCTTCTTGCTTGTTGTTCAGACTTCGGAAGGTTGAAGCTTACGGTAAAACTAAACCTAAACTATAAACCTAAGCCCGTATTATCAACCTTAAAACCCCAATCCATAAACCTAAGCCCGTAGTATCAACCTTAAATAACCCAAACCATAAACCTAAGCCCCTATTATCAACCTTAATTAAATAAACCCCCGAAATCGAGATCCGAAGCTCTGCAGCTGCAAAGCCCCTGCAAACCCTAGTCGTTCTGAACCTAAACTCCCTAGATCCTCCCAAGCAGCTCTTGGAGTGTAGGAGGTGATCGGGCTCTTAAGCGCACGGCTTTTAGAGAGCTTTCAGGTCTTGGGCTTAGGGCTCTTAGGGTTTCGGTTTCAGTGTTTAGGGTTTAGGGTTTAGGGTTGTTTCCGGCTTGCTTTGGCTAAGAGGTCGAAGGATTTCGTCGAGCAGGCATAAGCTGCGTTCTTGTTGAGAAGTTTATTTTAAGTCACTATCAGATCTCCATGATGGCCATTTAATATGCGTAGAATTGAAAGTCACCAGTAGATCCCCATGATAGTAACTTGAATCCCAAAGGCTCCATGTACCTTTATAGTAGATACTTAAGCCTGAAAGGGGTCCCTATATAGGTACTTTAAGGCCTAAGTATCTACAATATGGGTACGTGGAGCCTTTGGGAATTAAGTTCCTCAACAAGAACCCAGTTTGTTGGGATGCTTCGCCTTTTGCACCGACGAGATTTTTTAGATCATCACTTGAGAACGCAACCGCAATGCCCAGTGCATGAGTTATCTGGGTAGAAAGCAATAGGAGTAGCAGAGAGTAGCTCCATAATGACAACAATGAAGAAGACTAGCAGTAAGAAGAAGAACAGTAAGTACCTCATATTATCAGGAATTGCAATGACAGGAAGCTACAATAAAGCCTTTTCATTATCTGCTTCAGGTGGTATCCTGACTACTCTCGGGTCTTTGACCGCTCCGAATCATAGCTTAAGCCAAACACCAAACCCACACCCTAAACCCTAAACCCCTAATTCCTAAACCTTAAACCCCTGAACTCTAAACCCAGCCCTACATCCTAAAACCGCTAAGCTCTAAACCCTAAACCCTAAATCCCTGAAGCCTAAATCCCAGAACCCCTAAACCCCTGTCCGCAGCCCCTGCAGCCCTCAATCCCCGAATGTGGAACAACTCTAGGTTCTTGAGTAGTACCCTTAAAGGGCTCCTTAAAGGGTTTAGGGTTTAGGGTTTGACTAGTACCCTTAAAGGGCTCCTTAAAAGGCTCCTTAAGAGGTTCTAGAAGGGATCGATGGGACTTTGGGGTCTTCTAAATTCCTGAGCAGTATTTTTGTTGCATGGTACCCTTCTTATTGACGAGTTACAGGGGAACCGAGAACTGGACCCGAAGGTAGTTTCTCTAAATGATGTTTCCCTGTAGGGTGCTTTTGATAAGGGTGCCTTACTACTAGGTGCCCCAGTAGTACCCTTTTACCCTTTTTCTTTTTGGGTTCCCTTATTAAAACCGAATAGTAGGAAAAAGGGTACCCTTATTATTACGGGCCTACTGGGGAACCTAGACTACTTTGGGGACCTAAAAGGGACGCTAATTTAGGGAACTGCCCCCAAGAGTAGCCGCTCCCGAAGGCTCCATGTACCTTTATAGTAGATACTTAAGCCTTAAAGGGGTCCCTATATAGGTACTTTAAGGCCTAAGTATCTACTATATGGGTACATGGAGCCTTTGGGGCTAGTACCTTGTTCATAACCAGCAGAGGAAGAGGAACCCTTACACCCCACAGTACCCCTATTGTCAGCTTTGCAATAATACCTTTACACTGTCCTTCAAAGGAGCCCTTAGCCGGCCTTAATAGTTAGAATAGGGTTTTGGGGGCCAAACCCTAGTCTAATTATCAAGGCCCCTACAGTACCCAACCCTCATGCTCTTCGAGGGCGCTTGGCACGGCTTGCCCTATTGGCATGGGCGCCTGGGACGCGGAAAGGCTTGCTTGGGGTAGTTAGTTTAGGGTTTAGGGTTTCCGGAACTTAGTTTTGGCCATTTTGGTTACCATACTTCAGACACCATATTAGGTACTATAAATCCGGATTAATGTCGAGATCTGATAACTGAAATGAACTTCCTCAACAAGAACTCGGTTTAGGGTGGCATCTTTTGTCTGATTTGGCCTAGGATTTGAGGTTGTATAGTAGGGGTTGCGGCTTTAAGAGAGAGTCTAGGGTGATAAAAGGGTTTGCGTGCTAGGGCTCTGACAGCAGCAGATATACTATGAGTTATAGTCTATTGTAAATTAATATATATGTATACACGTATGTATGTATGTATGTATGTGTATGGTTATTTTTGTATTTAATTATGCATGCATTGCTTTATTAGATGTGGTATATGTATACATGTAGGTTCAATGGTTCTTCTTTCTTGATCTTTTTTCGGGCTTCGGTTGCCTAGGAGCCAGTAGCTGCTTCGAGAGTTTAATTCGGGTCGGAACCAGACATCCGAAGCCCCAAACCCTTCAAGGGCCGCACTCAGCTTGAAAACTCACACCCTTTCGGATGTTGGGCTTGAGGTCGGTTGCCGGGTAATTCGTATTCAATCAGCTTGTGAGGATCTGGGTTAAGTGTTTCAGGGCCCCTAAACCCTAAACCCATCTCAACCCTGAGCGCTAAACTCCCAAGCCCCTAAATCTCAATGTTGGGCCCGGGTAAGGTTTCGATGGTTCGGTGAAGGGCGCAGGCTTTGCACGCACACTGATCCTCAAAGCTTGGTGCGGCTTGGGGCTCAATCGCCCATCACTTGATTTCATGAATCCTAAACCCTAAACCGCCCAACACTTGATATGACATTCCTCTACAAGCCAGCATGCCTGCGGACTGAAAGCCAGAAGCCTTGACCCCACACCTATGGTATGTTATAGTATCTTACTGTCTCGTAGTACAGTTTTACAAGTCATTGTTTAGGGTTTAGGGTATAAATCATAATGCACTAGACAGTGTTTATCATATTGTCTTGATTTATTTGCCGTGTTTCATTCCGAACTACTGCAAATGGGCAGCTATGAATAGAGCGCCCTCAAACCAGAAGCCCGAACCCTAAACCTTGAAGCAATCCGACACGCTCCACAAGCTGAGTTTAAACCTCGTATGTATGTAACAAGCATGTATGTTGTATGTACGTATGTACGTATGTATGTACGTATGTATGTATGTACATAGGTATGTATGTATGTATGTATGTACGTTCGACGTATGTAGTTACGTAAGTTACGTATGTAACAACACTGAATTGTGTGCTAGTGTAGCGATCCTAATCGTTGGTAACGACTAGTATCCACTTTGTAGCCCCAGTATAGTTACGGCGCATATACCCCAAGAGCCTGCTTCAAGTTGTATTAATTAAAGCTCCGTAGCTTCCAACACCGGTCGTAGATGCCATCGGATGTAGATATCTTCGGTCAACCCTAAACCCTGAACCCCAACACCCAACCACTTTAAAGGAACCCTATACGGAACCCCTAAACTTTGGAGACAGGAGTTGCCTCCCCGGAGCTTGGGTATGGATGTTCCCAGAGACTGCAAAACCCCTTGCTCATGGAATTTTCCGTAAGCTACATGGGAGTTTCGAAAATTAGGGGTACCTTATTTTGGGGTCCTTATAATAAGGATCCTACTATTTAGGGTACTATATTAGGGTCCCCTAGTTTCGGAAAGCCCCGCATCAAAAAAGCGTTTGCTTTGTCAGGTCTATTCAATTCCTTAGCTAAGGGGAAGTCGCTGGTTCGAGGGGAGTGTATCTTGCTGTGTTGTCTTCGTAGCGGGCGTCCCAAATCACACCCGAGAAGCAGTAGTCTTCCGTGCGTAGCGACTTATTATTAAAGGATCATCGGACTCAGTTGCTCCGATTACTATTGGGGTAACTATACTTATAGCTACTTATAACCCCAATGGTACTTATGACCATACATACTAAGTCCCATGACCCTCCAAGTTGGTCCCACCGGAGCGTGACTAAGGAGCTCAAAACCCCGTAAGCGATTGCTGCATGCATCTCAGCCGTGGTGAGTTCCGCAGCCATCGTCAGCACAGTTGTGGTATGAATTAGAGGGGCGACAAGGTTAGAGTTAGGGTTGATGAGTTCGTATCTGACCACAGTGGTTTAGTGCCGCGTTGAGCTTTGCTTAAGAAAGGTTCTACGATTTATATTACCGCCAAGTCTGCTTGCTCCAAGTGACTGCTAGTGTAAAGTTACTCTACCCGTCAAGAGAGTATCTGCAAAATGTGGCCTTTAGATGATGGTTGCTTAAGTTGCTTACCCTGAATCCTAAACCCGAAGCCAAGAACACATCCTACGAAGTCGAAAAGGAGCAGGGGCACTGAAGAATTCAAGCTTCAGAAAGTATCACGGGAACTCCTCTTCTCTTCGACTTGGCTCTGGGTCCGGGATTCTAGGGTTCAGGGTTGAGCGATTCTACAAGTTTTCGGGTTGATGCGGTTAGGGTTTAGGGTTTAGGGTTTAGGGTGCGGGCTTAGGATGATGAGGCCATCTCGCAGAGGTACCTGCAGGAATATTGGTGCTATCTTTTTCGGGGCAGTTCTATGCCTTCGACCAGCGTCAGATCACCTCTTCGTCATCCGAGCATCCTGGCCTCTCGATAGCAGGGGCCCAAGCCGAACACTTCTGGGGGCCAAAGCCAAAGACCTGGATGCCGCAGCCCGCGCGAATCGGGCCAATCAGATGAATCCCAACTACCCATCACATCGCAAGAAGAAGGGACCAGCGACGGCCGCGGGCAGTGCGAATCGGGCGAATCGCGCCAATCAGTTGAATCCGAACCATGCGCAGTATTTCGAGAGTCGCGGCCAGCCTCAGCCCCCGAAGAAGGACAAGCAAGCACATGCGCAGAATAAAGCCCGGGCCGGGAAGCATGCAAACAACTTTGGGAATCGTGCTGGGGCCCTCAAGCCACGGGACAAGGTGCACGAGCAAAGCTTGAAGACGTTCCGGAGTGTGCTGCAGGGAGTGTGCGGTAGCAGTGCGCATTTCGTCAAGAATGGTTCTCGCAGAAAAGGCACAGCCATTCCCGGTTCCGACTTCGACTATCATACAAAGACGTTGAGACGAATAAGCATTGATGAACGCGACCAGATAGTGGCAAACTCGACGGCAAGGGGCCTGAAGATTGCTGTAGGGAAGGCGTTTACAGTGCATCCCCCTGGGGGACCCAGTATCGACTTTTTTCCTCCAAACGCTGAGTGGCATGATGATGTGCCGGTGCAGGCGCCACGTCAGCCACCCATGGGCAATGGATGTCTGAACGCCATCAAGAAGCTTAAAGATTGGGTTAAACAGAAAAAGATTGACATGGCTAGCTATCGGATAGAGGAGCTCGTGAAGGAGATTCAAGTCAAGAAAGGCTTCAATGAGAAAACCGATCCCAGCGGTGAGAAGCGATTCTCTGAAGCTCAGCGTCGCATCCGAACGGCCTGACAATGCGCACATTGAAATCAGATTCGGAACATTGGCACCTTCCAAGACGCGTGCCAAGCCTGCTAAGCCTTCGTGACTAGCCACTGGGATGCTGCGGCCGCCGATGATGTGGGCACTGGGCCCTGGGTGTCTTAAAGCTGGTCTTTGGTACGATGCTTTTCTTGATTTCAACTCTGCTTGCGCCTTTATGGGAAAGGCTCAGCTGGAGATGGCTGACTCACAGCATAGGCTCGACACCGGGCCATGGGCTTGATGGAAAGCTGGCTCTGGAAGAGTTCGAGGCAGGAAGAAACTCTGTCAGTCCAGTTGTTGTTTCAAGTTCTTGGGTAGTAGACAGCTACTCGCTGCTGCTTGCAGGGGTAATGTGGTGGAACAGAATTGAAGGCTGTAACTAATATCCTCATTTCCAATAATGCTGCAGCACTGATGCTCTGAGATGTAGTATGTGTAGCGGCGCTTAAAGCTCTTCGTGCAGTCGCAAGCAGCTACTGGCTGTGCACATGCGCGGTTCAAGCGCAGCTCGCTGACGGTACAAACCGTGTTGAGTGTACAATGCAAAGTTTACATGATTTCTGAACATTCAGGGCTTCGGGTTTGGGGCTTAGCACTCCTGTTCTGCGGGGCTGACCGAATTTCGGATGCCTTCGTCAAGCCGCCAGCGAGGCTTCGGGGTGAACTAACACAAGTATTGAAAACGTTTGGGAAACTCGTCAATGTACCTTATGGTCCTACAGGCTGATTTGCCTACTCTTCAATCCATGCGGGCGAGGTGGTGAGAAGTTGCTGAGGGAAAATCAAGCGACCTGCTGCCCACAAGCCCTGAACCCTTGGAACCCTGTTGGTCGAGAAGGTCTATTGGGTTTAGGGCTTGCTATCCTCTCGGCCATTTTGGCCATGATATCGCGAATCCACCAGGTGAGGTCGGGACTCCTCGTCTTGTGGTTAGGAACCCTAAGACCTAGGTTTCGGGTTTCGGGTGGAGCATTGCTCCTCGCTTGCCAGTGATGAACGTCTGGGAAACTTCACATCTTACGTTCGGAGGCAATGTCTAATCTTCAATGCTGCGAGGGCCCAAATCCAAATCCCAAATGCCTACCTACCCCCGAAGACGAAAACTACACTTATGGGCCCTCAGTTCAGAAAAAAGAACCCAAGCAAATTCCAAACTCTACAGCCAAACAGCCCCAAACATTAGGCGACCCGTATCTCAGCATCAAGCTCCAACAGCCCAAAACCGTCCTCAACTGTAAGCTCAGGCTCCTAAAGCGCCAAATCCCGAATTCGCACGAATAGGCATGGCATACTGTATTATCATACGGCAGTAAGGTTTATTTAGCTATAGCCAATATAACAAGGAACCTTAAACCCCTCAGCCCTAAGCCCTAAAACCTAAACCCCCTTCCTAAACCCTAAGCGCTGAAACCTCAACCTAACCCGTTAAACTTGTGCTAGAACTGGGCAGCTCCCCACTTGGTGGCTGAAGCTGACTCGGAGGCGGTACAGGGTTAAAGGTTTGGGGTTTAGGGTATAAGGGTATTAGGGTATTAGGGTATTGGGGTATTAGGGTTTAGGGTTTAGGGTTTGGTTTGGGGTTTAAGGTTTTGGTTGTAAAGGTCACAGAACAGAGTTCAAGTTTTAGGGTAGTTTTAGAGTTTACGGCAGGGGGGGGGTAGAGTTCGGGATGTTGGATTTACATTAACTCCAGATAACCCACCTTTTTAAGGACTTATATAAGGAAATCATAGTGAGGAACCCTAAAAAGGGAGGTTATTCAGGGTCCAGGTAAGGTTTAAGGCTCAGGTTCTTTTCGGAGGGGTGTAGGCTGAGAGTCTGAGGGGGGTTTCGGGCTTGAGGCTTGGTGCTGAAGGTTTGGGGTCAGGGTCTTAATCTTATGGAAGGAGCTGCTCAGATGGAAATTCGGAAAGGCTGTCGCAGAGTGTTGGTTTAGGGAGAGCTTTGGGACATCCGTGACTTCAGCACAAAATCCCGTTGCACATGCTGACTCGCGAACCAGCATCCCCAAGCCGCAACTCCAGCCCTAAGCCCCGAATCCCCAAATCTCACAGGTTCACTTTTCAATCGTCTTCAATAATGGAAGCCCGCACCCTAACCCCCCAACCGGCTGGCCAACCAAAAATTTCTAGTTCCGGTGGTGTCCACTTGGTGAGGTTCCGAGTCGGCAAGATACTCTACAGTAGAAGCCAGAAAGTTGGAACATCATTCTCCTCATGCCCTTAAGGTAAAGTATCCGGGATCCTAGCACTAATCCTCCTAAAGCCAAGTTCCAACTTTCTGGCTTCTACTATAGGGGGCAAAGTGCATGAGTACCAATGCTCTTTTGGGGGCTGCTTACTATAATCTTAGTCTAATGTACCTGCTTGGGGTTCCTTATTAGATTGATTATAGTAGGATAAACCTTATCGTAAATACAGTATAACAGTATAACATACTTTTTTGGGGATTCCTTATTTTAAGATAGTAGAATAGACCCCCCCCCAATTCTACCTACTAAGGCCCTTATAGCAACCCCCCCCCCTACTCTAATTATTACGCCCCGCTATGACAAATGTCCCTAAATTAGTAGATCTCCTCGGAATCTCCGCTTTGTTTCGGAGCTTAGGGCTTTAATCAGGGGTTTAGGGTTTAGGGGTTAAGGTTCAGGGTTTAGGATTCGGATGTCCTTCTTGATGGCGATGCTATTTTTCTGCTTGCAGTTTGGGTGTGCATTTTAGGGTGCCGTTGTTATGGATGAAGATTTGGAAGGCGGCTGCCAAGGCAACTGAAACAGACGACAATTATGATGGATATGTCATGCCGCCAATGTGGCAGTTGATGACGATGATGAGCCGGATGGCCAATGCGTTCGTCATCCCTATCCCAGCCAAAAAGCCACATCTCTAATCACCCAGCGGCCCATGATCGCGTACAGTTTCAGCTCTAGGTATCAGGTATCCTCCTACAACCCTAATTCCTACAGCCCCCTTGAGCCAGCAGAGTTGTTGCTCAGGCACGGCCCGGATTCAGCAGCTGTTCGGCTGATGAGTGGGAGGTGCAGTGGCGAAGGGTTCCAAAGTTCCCTTTCTTGGGCCATGCTTGGGGTTTTGCCCTCAACGACAGGGATGTAAAAAGGGTTTGGCACTTACACGGGTTCCGCTGGGACCTACCCAGTCACTGGTAAGTAGGTTTCAGAGTATAGAGTTCAAGGTTTAGGGTTTAGGGTTTGGGGTTTAGGGCTTGGGTTTCTGACCTGTCAAGCACACCAGAGCAATCATTTTATGTAGCAAGTTTCGTTGGTTGCAACACCACAACCCTTGTTCCGTTGGCAGCTTTTAAACGCCCTAAAGGTCACCCCACGTTCAATACCCTAAGCGCTCTGCATTGGTTTCGTGCAGCCGCACTCGGCTTCAAAGGGCACCCGCCTGAAGTCCAGAAACCCAAAAGTTTATAAGAGGGTTTTATAAAAACCCTCTTAGCAAAACCCTCTTAGGTTTTTTATAAAAACCCTCTTAGCTTGACACCCTAAGCACGACATCCTCATTTTTCAGAACTTTTGAAGCCTGAACTAAACAGCACATAATCGTAAGCTGTTGAACCCTCCCCCGTTTTACAGATAGTACCGTGAAAAGGTACAATGCTTAGGCACTATTTCGAATAACAAGGGGCCCCTACAATCAATGGGTTTTCCGGCTCAGCTCCAGCCTGAGGCTGATCCGCCTGAGCCTTCCAGAGCCTCAGGCGGACCGCCTGGACCCTAAACCCAAACCCTAACCAGGACCCCCCCAAGTAATGTAGGAGCCTTAATTTCGAATAGGATTTCGGGGTATAATTGTAAGTTAATAAGGAACTTCCCAAAACCCTATTCTAATTATCAACCCTTCAATGGAGCCTGTATGGTCCTTAATAGTGGTAGTTGGGGGGGGTGTAGGAAACCCTCAAACCTTAAACCCTGTAAACCCTAAACACCTAAACCCTATACGCCTTAACCCTAAGCCCGAAATCCAAACTCTAAAACCCCCTAAAACCCGCAAACCGCAAACCCGAAACCCGAAACCCCTAAACCCTAAACCCTAACCCCTAAACCCTAAACCCCTAAACCCGGCGACGCCAGGATACAGCGGAGGTCCTGGCAGTGAAGGCAGCTACCCTGGCCCGGCTATTGAGGCAGATCTCCTTTGAAGGGCTGCTCTGAGTCACTGTACGGGATCAGGGTTCCTTTAAAGGGGTCTATAAGGTGGGGTTTAGGGTCTAGGGTTTCGGCTTAAGGGGCTAGAGTTTCGGGTTTAGGGGTTTCGGGTTTCAGGGTGTAGGTTTGAGGGGTTTACGGTTTGGGGCTTCAGGGCTTGAGGTTTAGTGGTGTATAGAAGTTGTCTGAGGGTCCTTACGATATTCATGAGCATCTTGCTGTTTAGCATCCCCGTCAGCATGATTGGGGCCTGGGTAGCACTACATTCCGCTATCTTGCTTTCGGGAAAGCACGAAACGAATAATTTGCAAGATTCCAATATTCGGGGTTTAGGGTCCTAAACACCGAAACCCTGCACGCTAAACCGTTTAGCGCTCATGGGTGTAGGTTTGTTGTTTTTCGAGAATCTGTGGTCCAGGGTTGAGAAGTTTGACGGTAGGATGTTTTGCGTCAGATGTTCAGCTGTTTTGTTTCCCAGACCCTTCAATATCCCTAATAAGTTAGGGGACATACCTAATTGGGATCCTACTACAATTTAAACTATACTTGTAGTCTCCCTTGTAGTTCCTTTTTGGGGTTTACCATATAGGGTCCTAATATATATTTGGTTAGGCCAAAAAAAGGAACTACAGTGGAGACTCTAGGTAGTCCTTACTTAATATACTAATAAGGGATGTTGGAAGGTCTGGGTGAACCCTAAGGGTCCAAGTACCTAATTATCATATACTCTCCAAGATAGTAACCTACATAACTACTATCCGAAACTCAAGTACCTAATTATTGGGTCCTTTGGACCCTTAGGGGAAGAGGGTGGAGAAGTCCTCCGAGTAAAGAGCGTGAGCCTCGGGGTCAAGCTCGTGATGCAGATGTCTGTTCCAAGGACTCCTAGGCATGGTGGTATAACCTACCAAAACCCTACTTTTTTGTAGGTTCTTATTATAAACCCTATTATGGAATTTATAGGGACCCTACTTTTTTGTAGGTTCTTATTATAAACCCTATTATGGAATTTATAGGGACCCTACTTTTTTGTAGGTTTTTGTAGGTTAAGGTAGGGGTCGGAATAGTTACCCATTGTATTCCTGCATCCCTTAGGGCTCCTTATTAGGATTATCGTATACACAACAACCCCATCTTAGTTATTAAGGCCTCTACATCGCTTTGTTGCCGCTTGTTAGGGATGTAGGAGTCGGGGTTTTCCCGAACCCTGAGCCTGCAAAAGCGATAAAGAATTATATATATATACATGCCGCAATGCTTGCCCGAATCTTGTCGGTATAATACGACGCAGACCACGTCGTCACGCTTGAGAGCTAAGCGGATGCCCTGTAATTTACATAACGGTTATCCCTATAAACCCTCAACTAACAAACCCTAAATCAGCCCTACACCCCTTCTGAAGCGGGTTTGCCACGAGGCAAAGCAGCTATACCGTCGCTTATACCGGCGCCGGTATCTCCACAGCAGCGGGCATCAAGGACGAGCCATCTTCGTTCTGGGGGCTCGGGGTCTGTGTTTGCAGGATGGAGCATGCCGGCAATCAATCAGAAACCTTCAACCCCCTAAACGCTAAACCGCCATTCTGACACAAAGCCCCAAGGGTCCCCCTAATCCTAACTCCTAAGTCGTCGGCCCTTCCCACAAACTTTAATCCCCAAAGCCAGGCTGGGAACGACAGGAAAAGAAGCTCCTGCAACAGTGCCATCAAATTTAGCCCACCTGAGTACAGATGTGCCTCGAGACATGAGCTCATGCCATGCTTGGGTAAAGACCTTTCTGGCATTGTGTGGTTACTTTTGGGCCCCTTGACCTTCAAACCCTGCCCGCAATCAGGCTGGTGACAGAAGCACGGCCTATAAGCTCATTGTGGCCCCGACGCAGACTGCCGAAACAGTCCCAGATCCCGAGTTCCAAGCTACTTCCTCCATCATATCGCACACCCGAGACGCACAGGACAAACAAGACTGCAATAACCGCTAAACCCAAAGACCCCGAGCCCTAAACCCTAAGCCCCTAACCCCCAACGCCTGAACCCCTAAACCCCTAAACCCTAAACCCTGAACCCCTAAACCCCTAAACCCCTTAACCCCTTAAATCCCTAACCCCTAAACCACCAAACCCCTAAACCCTTAAACCCTCAACCCTGAACCCCTAAACCCCTAAACCCCCAACCCCCTGAACCCCTAACCCCCAACCCTAAACCCTAAACTCTTAAACCCCTCCCGAAACCCTATAAGACCTAGGCGGTCGACAGCCCGAAGCCGACTGCCCAGAGACTCCAATATCCCTTAATTGACGAACTTGGCGTTCTTCTGGTTGGCTCTTAGGACTTTAACTTTTTGGGTTTCTGTATGAACCACAATAAGGAGGCTAAAAGTTTAACTCGTAGGAGGGGTTTGAGAAGTCAGCCAAGGGAAGATACCTTAAATTGCAGTAGGATCCCTAATGTGATTTCAGGAATATTCCTTAGTTAAGGGATATTGGAGTCTCTGGCTGCAGGACTATGCCTCACGCGCATCAGACAGCAAGGCACCGTCCTTTATCGCCCTTAGTAATAGTAATAGCAATAATAAGAAAAGGGCTTTAGAGTTTAGGGTTTAGGAATAATGGTAGCAATAACCATGGGAGTATCACCAATCATCATATCAGTAAGAATGATAGTAATACTAATAAAAATAATAAGGTTATAAGGACAATAATACTGATAGTAATATCAGTATAATGGCAATAATGGTAATAATGGTAGTGCTAGTTATAAGAATAAAAATCATAGGAATAATAAACCCGAAGCCCCAAAACCCTAAAGCCCTGAGCTCTGCACACGCGAACGTTGAGCCCCAAACTGAACCTGCACCCTCAAAGGCCAGTCCGCGTTTGAGAGACTACGTTGCCGGGTTTGGGGTTCATGTAGCCGTGATGTCGTCTAAGCGGCTTCCTATCCCTTGAAATGTAGCTCTTCCATTCATAGCATCAACATATGTGAGTTTCAGACAATGAGAGGTCCCTTTCCGGGGTGCTCAAATTAAGGACCACAGTGCTTAGGGTTTCAAAAATTTGGGGGTGTCTTCAAGTCTTACGACTTCCATATATCATACATGTGTTTACAGTTTCTATCTGCCCCGAGCCCAAACCAACAACTCTACTTGGACTCGAGAGGGGCTTATTAGAAGCTTCGCCAAGAACCGCAAGACCTTCCGCCGCTTACCGTGACCTAAAACCTGTACCCACGAAGCCTAAAGCCCAGACCCTAAACCACAAGCCTTACCCTAAACCCTAAACCCTAACCCGTCTGGCTTAAGGCCAGCGCCAAACATCAAAACTTGGAGTTCAGATCTTCAAGTTTCCTGTCTCAGCTTTCAGTACGCAGGTGGCAATCCCCAGGCCGTAAGAGCTTGGTTCATGGAGCCTTCAAAGCAAAGAAGGAGGGGAACTATGGAGATGAAGCCAAGGCCCTCGTCGAGAAGGCGCCAATGTGCTTGGGTGACCTTCAGAGGCTGAAGATCCCTGGCTTGACTCACAATTCTGTGGCGGCAGCCCTTCCAGAACTGTCCTTGTGCTTGGGCATTCTGATGTGAGACAAACCCTACCCTGCCCTGCTACAGCTTCCGTTCAGCAGGAGCAAGAACCGATGGGCTGCCCTCAACGATTCAATCAGCCAACAGCTTCTGCCTGCTGAGCGTGGTAATGTTGAAGCGGCACGGGACTCGGAAGTCTGGAAGCCCGTTGGGCTCTACCCATAGGCCCCAAAATAGTTCCTTTTTGGGATTACCTTATAGACTTCTAAATATGAACCCCACAAAGGAACTACTTTGGGGCCTATGGGTAGTCATCATTGTAGCTCCTTGTCGGTGTTTGGCCAGTTATTTTCTATTTAGGGTCCCCCAAAAGGCCCTCAACCACACTGTAAGGTGACCCCAAAACGGACCTACACTGGTCCTAAACCCTAAACCCCATTACCCCTAAGACTGTAGGGTTCAGCCGTTGCCTTGAACTCGAAACCTGAATCCCAAACATCCCTGCGCGCTGGCTGATGCTTTCAAGCCCCGCACCCTGAACCCTACAACAGTAAGGGTTTAGGGGTTAGGGGTTTAGAGTTTAGGGTTTAGAGTTTATTAAGGGTTTAAAGTTTAAGGTTTAGGGAGTTTAGGGTTTAGGGGTTTGGTTCAGCCCCAAACTGTTTTATCGAGTCCTTACCGAAACTCAGTCGCCACCCTATCCTTGACACAGTGTTAGAGCGTTTGTGGGGACCCTTCCCAGGTCAAAGCCCTCATCTCCGCTCAGGCTGGGGAGGCCCTGGGCCGGGTTGAATGAGTTGTTTTTCTCGGGTTTAGGGGTGTTTAGGTTGTTAGGGTCTAGGGTTGCGGGCTTAGCTTGTGTATTTCTGTGTCGTAGCTGAGACTTCCTATAGTGACTGAGCTAGAGTCTTATCTCTCTCTCTCTCTCTCTGTCTCTGTCTCTCTCCCTCTCTCTCTCTCGAGACTTCTATCGATTATTCTGTTTGTGTATAGGTAGGTGTGTCTGTGTACGTATGTATGTATGTATGTATGTACGCATGCATGTAATTATGCATCCACATGTAGATGTACATGTAAATGTCTATGTCTATGTAGATGCAGATGTAGATGCATAGGCAGCTGTGAGTAATGGTTTATTCACTTGTTTGCACACTGTATGTGGACATAGATACAACTCTTCGTGCAAACCTTTGACTAGCATATACAAGTAAGCACACATCGCAACTGCTAATGTTATCTGGCTAGCCCTCTGTTTTCGCTGCAATGTGCACAGGAAGGCAACAGCACTTTGCTGCACACCAGGTAAGTGATAAATTCAGCATACATAGCACGCATGTTTAAAGGGCAGTGATATACATGTATACATACACATATACATAAAGACAGACATGCGCATGCACATGTCTAAAACCCCGCCCCACCCTGCCCGACCCTGCCCTACCCTACCCCACCCCACCCTACCCTACCCTACCCTACTCTACCCAACTATCTCTTTCCGCATACGTACATGCAAGACACCTGAACACCATGCTAAGTCCAGGACACACCGTTGGAGGAGGGGCTGCATGCTGAACCTACCGAATGCCACCGGCCGCATCGTTGCAACTCAGAGGGTTCTAGGGTTTTCGATTTTGGGTCTGATGTCTACTTGTTAGGGTTTGGCCCCGTTTGGGGTCAGGGTCTCGGGTTTAGTGTTCTGGACTAAGGTAAATGGTATATGCTTTTTTCATCTTTACCTGGAACGCCAAGCTCTGTACTCCGCAGTCTGTGGGTCCTGACGCGCGCTGGGTCATGCCATGTATAGAGCCGCGCAACCCTAAACTCTAAGCCCTTCGTTAACCCTAAATCCTGAACCGTCAAGCTTGTTGTTCTAAAAAACCATGACTCAAGATCCTGGGGGAGGATGCCAAGGTAATGTAGAGGCCTAAAGAACGTTGCGAAAGGGACGGGGTGTCCGGAAATCGTGCGTCCTTCCTTGGGGCTGTTTGGGGTCCCATCGTTTAGCAGCTATTTAATCCGGGGTCCTTGTGTCAATCTTCCACGTGACTAAACTGCACAGCAAAAAAGCAAAAGAGAGAGGAAGCGCGAGAAAGAGGGAGAGAGAGAGTGGGTTGATCATCATCAGCACTGTTGCCGCTTTTTTTTGGAAGGCCCCAACCTAAACCTGAAAGAGAGAAACCCAAGCTAACTGGGCGGATCGCTTGCCTAGCCGAGGATCCTAACGTCCTTCTACAAGCGAAAGCTTCTTGCGCACTGGGTGCAGCAAAATCACGATGGCCTGCCTCAAAAGGCCCCTTGATCTCGTGAGGATGCCTGGCTTCTGGATGTAGTTTAGCTGTTTGGGGCTAAGGTTTAGGGTTTAAAGCTTGGCTGTTTGGGTTGCATCATTTATCGTGCTGCTTGAAACATCAGCCATGGAGTCGCGGGACTTGGAACTGCGCTTCCATGCTAGATTTCAGCTCCATCTCTTTAGATCGGGTAATTGGCGGAAGTCGGTTTGCATGTCCGAGGCATGGTAGTCACGGATTTAGCAGTTGGTTGCCTCTTGAGCTGGCAGGCCAAAGGTACAAATTAGCAAACCGAGCCTGCAACCTGCAAAACCCATGGGATTGAATCGGAAACAGCAACATGTGTTATGGCAGTTTCCACAACGGCCCCAACCACAAAGATCCTGATCTTACGTAGGGCTTTGCAGGTCTCTTCAATAATGATGCATGCAACAGTGCACCGTTCGCCCACTAGAGAGTCCTGAAGCCTAACACTCTACATAAGACACCCATGCACGGCCTCTTCAAAATAGTAGTTTGAGAACTTTACCAGAAGTGTTAGCTATCACCACAGTTGCGTTCCACAGCAACATCATCTCCATCGTCACCATCAGCATCAACATCAGCCTGTTAGGCCAGTAGCTTTCGAGGGAAACGCTTTTGCGGTATCCATAGCCAGTGGGCCAATACGTTGCTGTGATATTGTTCTAGTCTGTCATCAGTAGTCGTTGTAGTAATCGTCGTAGTCGTCCTCGTAGTAGCAGTAGTTGTAGGCGGAGGAGGAGTACTGATCAACATGGTGGTGGTTGCAGTAGTAGCACAAGATGAGGAGGAGCATCAGAAAGAGGAGGACAGGAGGAGGAGTAGCAGGAGCAGTATCGTCAGTATCATCAGCAATCATAGTGGTGTTAGAAGATCGATACTTTGTTGTGTCTGATCATGCCACAAGAAACCTTACACCCTCTGCATTCCAACAGGCAGGTCTACCCCAGGAGGCTCGCGCTGGGGGTTGCAGGTGCAGGAAACACAGGGTTTTGGGTTAATCCAACAACATTGAGGATTACGCCTGCGACTACGGTGCGGAGAACTCAACTCTTCGGGATTCTTCACCGGCTATCCGCGATTCGCCTTTAGGTTATAGGGCGCCAACCGTCAAGGAATGCGCAGAAGTTCTGTTTCCCAGTTGGACTCCGCCTCAACAGGCAGCTTATGTGTTTCAGCAGTCTATTTTCTGTGAAGTCCTACACACCAAAGCCCCTGAAGCCCTAAGACACATTAATGTAGGAACCTAATTAAGAAGCCCTGGTCATATAACCCCAAAATAATTAATAATATTAGGACCAATATATAAAGAACCCTATTAAAGACCCGAAGTTTCTTAAGTAGGTGGCTACAAGACTAGGTTCCCCAGTAGTACCCTTTTACCCTTTTTCTTTTTGGGTTCCCATATCAAAACCGAATAGGGGGAAAAAGGGTACCCTTATTATCAGGGGTCTACTGGGGAACCTAGAAGAAGCAAGAACGGAAGCTCTGGGGGCTCCAAATAGCCCAAAGTAGGTACTATTTTCAGACTTTAGACCCCAAAGGAGGTACCATATTTGTATACTTGGAGCCCGAAACCCTAAACCCTGAACCGGAAATCCTAAACCCTAAACCGGAAATCCTAAACCCTAAACCCTCAACCCTAAGACTCTAAGAAGAAAGGCCATCAACGAAATCCACGGCTCCTGGTTCGACCCCTCAAACCCTGTTGCGCCTCGCTGCTCTGAGGTGTTAAAGCTGTAGGGTTTAGGCTTCAGGGTTGAGGGTTTAGGGTTGACTCAACCCAGAGGGTTTAGGGTTGAGGGTTTAGGGTTGAAAGTTTAGGGTTGAGGATTTAGGGTTTAATTAGGGTTTAGGATTCGTGGGATAAGGCTTCAAGGAACAGGTTAGGGTTTAGGTGTTAATTAAAGCTGTAGGGACTGTAGGGTTTAGGATTCGTGAGGTAAGGCTTGAAGGATTGCGTTAGGGTTTTTCTTTCATTACATTTCAGGGATTTGCGCCAGGGCACAGGAGGGGTGGGCGAGGGGGGGGAGATTTCGGGCTTTCTCACTTCAGATTGAGGAGTTTACAGTTCAGACATACGACATCCCATTACAGTCCCCATGCCATATGGGTGGTTGTCAAAATTAGGGTCCCTTTTTGGGTCCTGAATATAATACGGCACCTATTATTTAGGGTACCCAAAAAGGGACCCTAATTTTGACAACCACCCATATAAGTATACTACAAATATCCCCCCCCTCAAACAAGCACGTCCCCCAAATCCCAAGGCCTGCAGGATAGGGTTTGGGATTAGGGTAGGGGTTCGACCCTAAACGCTAGACCCAAGCTGCGAGCGAAGAGGTCCCCGACACTAACAAACAACCGGCGAGCTAACCGAACGAACGAACAAACAAACAAGACGGACACACATATATACACACACACATATATATATACATACACTGGTTCCCTCGTGGAATCCTGCAACTAGCAAAGTATGTGAGCTAGAAAGTCAAGTACTTTGGGTCTAGCATGCCTCCGAACTCTAGTGGATTGGATGTCAGTGTTGCTAAAGTTGAGAGATTCGACTTACTGTTTGGATCGGAGGGCCCAGGATAGAGAGTCGTTCAGGAGTAGACAGTTTACCCTACACCTTTAAAGCCCTAAGCCCTGGAGCCTGAAGAAGGGTCAGAAGCGGGGTTTAGGGTTTAAGGTTTAGGGTTTAGGGTTTAGGGGAGGGGGGGGGGGGAAGTGCAAGGAAACTTTCGGCAATGCACCCCCGTTGTGGTCGGAGAAGCGGAGAAGAGCCCCGGAACAGATCCAAGCCTGGGCCGCTGTAGAGGCGCTAAAGGTGCCAAAATATCTTGTGATCCTATGCCAGACCCCTGAACCCTACAGCTTGTTGTGGGTAATGCCCTTATTTTCCCAAGGTGCAATTTCGCGCCGAGTTGCGGGGAGATCTGTTCGCGTGGCTTCTTGATGTGCCAGGGGGCATCAGTGCATGGAGACACCCGAATAAGCCATTCTGGAGTTTGGGGCCTTTCGAGATCGGCGGCTCCTTAACCCTAAGCTGCAAATACCTATACTAGGACCTGTACTAAATAGTATCTACTTAGTCCTTAGAAAAGTACCTTTCGTAGCCCCTTTAATCAAGTCCTAAGCCTATACTGAATCGGTACATGGAGTTCAAGGGTCCTTAATCTCTGCAAGAGTTCTTGTAGAGGGGATTGTAGGACGCATGCATGCGTTGTTTGCGTTGGCGCACTTGTGTGGAGCATAGGGCCGTAACCCAGACCCTCAATTGTAGCACACTCGCTCGGAAGCTTGGAGGATAGGGCTGTAATCCAGGCCCTCAAGTGTAGTTCGTGCTTTTGGTTGCTTCGTTTCCTTGTTATGTGAGCCTGTAACCATAAAAACATCCTCAGTGCGAAAAGGCGAGAGGTAAGCTATTCCCTCCGAAATCAGTCGCCGAAGATCTGGATACTCCAACCATCACGGAATAAGGATCTCACTGTCTCGAACCGACATTGTAACTGCAGGTCTTCCATACGGCAAAACCACTACGACAAATGCCGAAGAACTACAAATAAAACTCCTATGACCGGAATTCAGTCCAGAATGTGTGTGAGAAGTTGGTGTCACCGAACTCGTTCTGGTGTGAACGGAGCGTAGGGGTAAAGACTCCAGAACTCATGAGTGAATAACAAAACCTACATCAAATTAAGAATCAAGCCCTGT
This sequence comes from Symbiodinium sp. clade A Y106, assembly GCA_003297005.1. Lineage (NCBI taxonomy): Eukaryota > Dinophyceae > Suessiales > Symbiodiniaceae > Symbiodinium > Symbiodinium sp. clade A. The sequence continues at coordinate 22,446 of BGNK01002512.1, read as the reverse complement.
ACGTCAACGCTACATTGGTTGCGGTAGTTTGCACCCCTTCTTTTCGGTCCCTAATAGTAGGATAGTGCCTGGGAGGGGAGGGGTTGATTGATCAGGGGTCCACAGTAGTCCAAGGGAGTTCGAGCCACTGAGGACCCTAGGAAAGAGTTCGAAGTCCCTTCTAGAAGTATTGGATTCAAGGATTATGGGCATGGGGTGCCCTAAACTCGAAGTACTGGTTAAGCACAGTTTTGGGTGTGTGATTTCGGGTATACGGTTTCAGCCGCAGGCTTTGGGGTCTTTGTATGTCAGTGTGTATATATATATACATAGTATGTGTATATATATAATATATATGTACATATTTATAATATATATATATATATACACATACATACATACATACATACATATGATATCTATCCATTTGTATGTATATGTGTGTGTGTGCGCATGTGTGTTTTTGTTTGTCTATGCATACCTGCAGGGCCTGCGGCTGTATCGTCAGCAGAGTTTAGGGTGTTGTTTTAGTCTGTGTTGTGGTTAAGGTTTTCGGTTTTCGGTTTAGGGTTTAGGGTAGGGTTTAAGTTTAGGGTTGTGTTGTGGTTAAGGTTTTCGTTTGCAAAAGCCTACAAATTAAGGCCATCAGCTGAGACTCAATATAGATCATTCTTAGACCATGGTTTACGTTTACGACCCTATACCTATACTAGTTAGTAATTATTTAGAAGTATTCCCACTGCGGCTTGTCCTGCTACTATTATCGTACACTCTTGGCTCAGATTTTAACATTGCTTCTTCCCCCCCCCACCCCCCATCCACCCCAATTCTTGACTACTACTACTGCTACTACTAACGGCTACTAGTACCGCGACGACGACGACGAGTTCATTATGACTATCTCATCGTGATTACGAGAAGCTTGAATCAAGCATCATCATAAGATCAACCGGAGAAGGGAGAGGAACGCGACTAAAGAAACACGTTGCAATCAGGCTACTTGAGGCAGAGATCCGGGCTCAGCTGGTTATTGCAGTCGGAACATCGCTGTGTGACACGCCGTCCACGGCAGACTCCGGGCATTGTTTTAGGGTTTAGGCTGTCTAGGCTCTAGGTTGCTATATGCTTACCTATTACCAGGGTCAGAGACAGATGGTTGGTAGGTCTACTTCGCATTCGAGCTTTCTTCCTGGTTCTGTGTTTTAGGCTCCCTAAACCCTAAACCCTAGACCATGGGTCGCCTCTCTTCCAAGGTCCAGGCAGGGCGTGACGTTCTATATAGTTGGAAGCGTGCCTTTAACCCTCATCGAACAAGCTATACGATGCACTTACCAGTTTGCAAAGTCCAGGCCATATAAGCCACAAGCCCTAATCCTATTAAACCTAAACCCCGGACGACGTTCAACCCTAAAATCGGGCCCTTTGTCCTTCGTCCTTGAGTAGAAACCGCTTCAAGAAGCTACCCCAACCGATCTGTCTAGACTTTACCGGAAGCCTTTTCTGTAAGGACAACCCTGACTTAAACCGAATCAACGATAGAACCCTACCCTCAAACCTCCATTAACCCTAAGCCCGTATGCTCCCCAAATCCCCTCAACCCCCAAGCCGATAAACCCGAAGCTTTGAACCTGTCAGTGCCCTTATAGTAACTTACCCTTTATTAAAATTCTTAAACGAACCCCTGAATTCCCCAAGCCCCTGAACCCAGGCTTTATTAATTCTTCAACGAACCCTAAATTCTACAGAGCATCATAGCAAAACCCTAAACCCTAAACCCGTAAACGAACCCTAAGTTCTACAGAGCATCATAGCAAAACCCGTGTTCCAAACGCCTAACCGAGGATAGACTGGTCGTCACGGCAGCTGCGAGAGCGGCGGAAACACCGGCGACAGCCCTAGGCCCCAGGGCTCTAAGAGTCCAAGTACCTGATTAGGGTTTAGGGTTTAGGGAAGTACCTAATTGTCATATGCTCTCCAAAATAGTAACCTACATAACCACTATCCTAAAATCGAGTACCTAATTACCATATACTCTCCAAAATAGTAACTTACCATAACTACTATCCTAAAACCCAGTACCTAAGTATTGGGTCCTTTGGACCCCTAGGGGAGGGCCATGGCAGGCCTATGCTCTGAACCCTAAGCTCTAAACCCTGAACCTCATAGCAAGCCTATACCCTAAAAGGGGCGATCGTTTAGGAGTTCGGAGGTATAAGAGTCAGACTACAGGCCGACGTACTGCCTACGGCGTCTAGATCGCAGGGGCCTTGGTCAATTTTTCTTGGGGCCAGCTGGTGGTTTGCAGGGCCTGAGGTTCAGATCGAGTCAAAAAGTTAAAATTACCGAATTGGTGCTCTTAATCCCCGACCCTTCAGGTGCATATTGATTGTTGTGCCCGGTATCCGGCATCTCACGTCCAAGTACCAAATTGCCAAATGCTAAACCCTAAGCAAGCTAATCCTAAACCCTACACCCTGAAAAGATAAAGCGTAAACCCTAAGCCTAACCTCTTTGTCAGACTTGTGGTATCCTGACAGTACCCGTTACAGTAGCCAGAGCACTTACACAACCCGCATCTAGAACCCTACAAAGCCCTTCTTGTACAAACCTCTTATACAACCCTCAACCCACACCTGGAGGATCATGGGACTTAATAAGAATGGTTATAAGTACCTCAGGGTTGCAAGTGTAGCTAAAAGTATATTTACTCTGATAATAACTTTAGTTAGGTTTGTTAATTAAATCCCATGATCCTTAAAGTAGAAAGCCCTAAACCCCAAACCCTATCCTTCAGTAATTGAATTGATCCCTTAATCTGAGATCGCAACGTATTCTGGGGCGGTTTGGGGAACCCTCATGAAATCCGAACCGGGGTTCAGGGTTTAGGGTGTAGAGTGAGTTTAGGGTTTATGGTAAAGGCTTGCTATGAGTATAGGCTTGCTATGAGGTTTAGGTTTCAGGGTTAAGAGTTTAGGCTTTAGGGTATAGGCTTGTTATGGGTATAGGCTTGCGATGAAGTCTAGGCTTGCTATGGCGTTTAGGGTGTAGGGTTTAGACTTTAATTAGGGTTCGGTGTGTAGGCTTGCTATGAGCACAGGCTAAGTCGGCTTGCTATGAGGTCATGGGTTTAGGGTTAAAAGTTTAGGGTTTAGGGTATAGGCTTGCTATGACGTTTAGGGTGTAGGGTTTTGAGTTTAGGGTTTAGGGCCCCGGCAACCCCTGAACCTTTTAACTGCCATCGAAAACTTGAAACCTACCCCCCATAATTTCAACACTTATAGTAGAAGCCAGAAAGTTGGAACATGACTTTAGGAGGATTGGTGCTAGGATCCCTTATACCTTACCTTAAGGGCATGAGGATAGTGATGTTCCAACTTTCTGGCTTCTGCTATAAACCCTACAGCCCTGTAGCATCCTAAAAGTCCCCACAACTCCAACCTCCAACCCAAAGGCTCCATGTACCCATATAGTAAATACTTAGGCCTTAAAGTACCTATATAGGGACCCCTTTAAGGCTTAAGTATCTACTATAAAGGTACATGGAGCCTTTGGGCAAGTGGGTGGTTGTCAAAATTAGGGGTCCCTTTTTGGGTACCCTAAACATTAGGTGCCGTATTATAATAAGGACCCAAAAAGGGACCCTAATATTGGCAACCACCCAAATAGCATAACACCCAACCTCCAAGTAGACTAGCCCAAAATCTTTTTTGAGAATAAAAATCCCAAAATCTAGACTAGCAAAAAGCCCTGTAACTTTGAATCCGGAATCCCTGATGGAGGTGCTGTGGTTGTTGGTCTGCAACGAACTCGCTGCTCGGTACTGGGTGTCATTCTTTTCCGGCAGTAGCGTGCAATTTGTTGGGGTTTTAAGGTTTTAGGGTCCGCCCTAAACCCCTGAAGCCCTAAACCCCCAGGGTCTTTATGGGGTTCAGAGTCTAGGAATTCTGGATTTAGGGCTTGCAGGTTGCTCTATGATTTGAAGGTTTACGGTCTCTCAATTAACTCTTTGTGCGCTGTAGCTTTGGGGTTTCGTGTATGGGGTTTGGGGCGCAGGGTTTCGGTTGCAAGCGCGCCTTTGTAAGCCAGGAAGCACTTTGCACGAGGTCTGATTGCTCCGCAGTGTATGAATCTGATACTCAGTGAGGCTGTTCCTCATACACCACGGGCTCAACCCTAAAACACTCAATCTTTAAGCGCTGGAGGTCTGGACACGCACGTCCAGCTGCGCGTCTTCGCAGAAGCGGATCGCTTCTTCGACCTCGTTGCGAAGGAGCTCCAGATGCATTTTGTCGGGTTTGGTTCGGATTGTAGGTCCAGGGTACCTAAGGACACTCCGGGTACTGACAGCTGTTTGGAGCTTGAACCAGCAACACCTAGCAACCCAGACATACACGGACTTGTGACTTGTCAATACCACACTCAGTAGGTCATGGCCTGATCCTAACCACCCCCCGCCTCAAGAAAGAAGTTAACCCCTCAGCCGTAAACTGCAAATCCAGTCCCAGAGTACATAAACCCGACCCCAAATTCGAAGCCCCAAGTCCTAAACCCTAGGTGTAGGATTTAGTGGTTTCGGGGTTTAGGGTCTTAACCCCAGAAACTTCTCGACCTCCCCCTCGTATAGAGGTCTGACTGTCCCTCTGTGACCCTAAGCCCAACAGAAACCTGGAATTCTGCATAGAGCTCCAGTGAAAACCTTGCAAGTGCAAAAGAAACCCCTAATCCTTAAACCCTACACCATCGCTAAACCTAGACCCTAAACCCTAAACCCCTCATCCCGAAACCCTAAACTCCAAAACGCCACGGCCCGAGGCGCTCCGTGACCCGGGGCCTCTGCCATCCGCACCCCAAGAACAGAGCCGCTGGGCGGAGGCTCCGTCCGGTTTAGGGTTTCTATAGGGTTTAGGGTTTATAGTTTAAAGGGGTGTAGGGTTTAGGGTTTTGGGGGTTTAGGAGGTTCTTTCGGTTGTGGGGCTTTTGGGTCTATTAATAGGGTCTTGCTACCATAGTCCCGAATTTAGGGTTTGGGGTTTAGGGTTTAGGCATCCTAAACAGTCCTAGGTACCGTTTTGAGGGATACTTTCACTGTAATACTATCTACTACTATAGAAGCCCTGCTCTCTACTATATAGGATATAGGTACTTGGGAGCCTTTGTGTACAGGGGCCTGGACAATTTTTGGAGTTTGGGGATTAAGCATGTAGGGTATTCGGGTTTGCAAGGTCGAGGCGCAGGATTTAGGGTTTTAGGGTTTGTTTGGAGTTTCAGAATTAAGAGTACGGTTTTACAGTTCAGGATCTAGATTAGGGTTTAGAGTGTATAGTGTAGGGGTTCTGGGTTGAGGGTCGCATTTTCGCTGTGATGGTTGGAGATAGTGTTGGCTTCGGCTTTACCACTGTAATGTTTCTTCTCCCAGCTTTGCGTTTTTCTTTGGCGGTGCCTACGATTATTATTGGTATGTTCATTTGTCGTTTCTCGTTAGGAGTTGGCGGTTTAGCTAGGTTCCCCAGTAGTACCCTTTTACCCTTTTTCTTTTAGGGGTTCCCTTATTAAAACCGAATAGTAGGAAAAAGGGTACCCTTATTATTAAGTTGCTACTGGGGAACCTAGTTAGGATCGGAGAAGAGAGGATGGATAAAGGGTCTGGAGAAGGGTTCAAGAAATTATTGTGGAGCTCGAGGTTTGAGCCTTTCAACCTCGACCTCTCAACGATAAGCCGTGAAGCCTAGGCCTTATAATTCGAGATCCCTACACCCTCTACCGCAGTCCCAGCCCCAGATGCATGTCTCGTAGACACGAACATCTCTGGCGTACTCTGTATGTCAACTTGCATGTTACTGCCCTCCGTAAGGCACCATGTACCCATATAGTATATACTTAGGCCGTAAAGGGGTTCCTACATAGAGATTTTTTGGCCTAAGCATGAACTATATAGGCACATGGAGCCTTAGGGCCTATGATGACCGCTTAACCGTGAGACCTCGGCAGGAGCATCTTTCAGAGGGGAGCAGAGAGGTGGGTAGTTTGCCCTTTGGCTTGATCGGAGCTGTAGCAGGCAGTTTGGGGTACCAGAATTTAACATTGAACAGAGTTTCAGGGGTTTCAGAGACTTTTTTTTTTTTGGGGCTAAGGGGTTTCTGATTGAAGTATCGGATGTAGGGCTCAGGGCAATTGTAAGGGGTTTAGTGCTCACAGTACGGGGNAGGTGAGGAGGGTGATATGTGTGGTGGAAAGTTTGAACATTGTATGGTGTTTTTGGTGTTTTAGGTGTTTTTTTTTTTTTGGGGGGGGGGGGGGTGGTTGTTGGGGCTTTAGGGCTTAGGCGTTTTTCCCCTTAATTGAGGAATATTCCTTAAATCAGATTAGGGAACCTACTATAGATGGTATATTCCTTAATTACGGGATATTGGAAGGTCTGGGTGTCCTACCCCCCGAAGCCCTCGATCCTCAACACCTACACCCGGGAACGCTATAGGGTTTAGGGTTTAGGGTCTTGAGAACCTCCAAAGCCCTGAGACGGTCATCTGTCCTAATAATCCCAAAGCCCTGCAACTTAAAGTCGTGCTAAAGACTGCAATCAGGATCAGGTCCGTCGCGAAACCTTAAACTCTTCAAACACACCCTGATAGAACCTTTCCAGTGCCCGGTAAGAGTAGGACCTTCATAAACCCTGAATACTAAGCCGCGCCGTAGATCTTATATGCGTGATTTCCGACCATGACCACCCAAAAAAACCTCAGCATGCCGTAGTTGCTGCTGTTTGGGGTTCAGGTTTTCACTTTGTTGTTCCGATGCCTTTTAGGTTCAGGGTTTAGACGAGTTTCGGATCTAGGGCTCAAAAACTCAAGGGAGGTATTGAAAAGCCAACTTCCGTAATCAGGGTTCAGGGTTTACTATTCAGGGTGACGCCTGACTGAGAAGTGGGACAGTTTACTTTAACCCTTATACTATAGACCGTAAACCTCGACCAAAGCCTCAAACTCTAAACCTCCAAACCTAAACCCCAGACCCTGAAATCCTGAACCCCAAACCCTGAACCCCAAGATCCGCGATTCTGAACCTGCAACCCTAAAAATGCCCCTTACATCATCAAATTCTGAACCCTAAGTGGTTTAGGGTTTAGGGTTTAGGGGGGTTTAGGGTTCAGGGTTCAGCCCCCCCAGGCTTTACCTCACTGCCGGGCCCAGCGAGGGCCGCGCCGTGAGGGTGTCGCGTCTCCAAGGTGCCAGCGCTTCTTTGGCTTCGGGTATTTTTAGGGTTTCCATCAGGGTTTGTAGGTTTTCTATTACAGGCTTCTTCTCGGGCTTGTCAGAGGGTTGTTTGTTGGGGTGGGATAAGGCTTCGAGACTTTTGTTCAGAATTTATAGGGTCTAAGACGACTTAGGCTCATGTGGAAGGTAAAGGGCTTTGAGGGTTCGGTTGGGTTAGAGTGGGTGTAGGGGTTCGGATGTGGGAACGTGGGTTGTCCTTTGGGCGGGGCAAAGCCTGGGCCAAAAACCGCAGTGCGAACAACCTGGGTCTAAACCTCACGCCTTTCAAGCAACCCGGCCTGGCAGCTTCAATGAAATTCTCAAGCCACGGTACCAACCCTAAACCGCTAAACCCTAAACCCTTAACCGAATTGATGCCAAGCATACGGCACGCTCAGCCCTAAACCCAACCATAAGTTGAAATCCCGAACCTTAAGCCGCAAACCCAAAGCCCCAATCCCGGAAACCTTGAGACCTACCATAGGGCCTTAATAATTGTTTACCAACACTATCTTGGGGGTTCCTTATTATAATTATAGTATAATGGGGCCCCAAACCCTCTTCTAAGTAATTACCAAGGCCCCTTTATTACAAGTGATACAGCTGTCCCTGAGATGGCCATGTGGAGCTTGACTGTGGCCTTCGTTTGGGCAGCTGGCAGCTACCATGCAAGATGAAGAACTTAGATAGCCGTTAGGAAAGCGTTAATCTTTTTGGCCCAGTGTCGACCTCATATAATTGGTCTATCTTACAAAAGTTTGATTTTTTGGGGGCCCGGTTCTTGAAGATGATAGACAAGTACGGGGCTTTGGATTGGGGGTTTGAGTTTGGAGTTGGGCAAATAAGGAGTGTACTGCGACCTAAAACATCAGTGTCATATTCAGTGGCAGTTTTCCTCCTAAGCTTCAGTGCAAGTTGTAGCACAACATCCTGAGTCACGGAAAGTGACTGTTCTGGTTAACTATCCATGCCATCTGTGCGATGCCGCGAACTGGCTCGTCGTCTCTCTCACGACCACCAGGGTTTAGGGTTTGGGCTTTAGGGTGTTGGGTTTTGGGCAGACTTCTTGGTTGGAAGCTCGTCGGCAGCGGCATCTCTCGACTTCGTCACTATACTTCGGTCCTAGCCCAAACGCAGGAAGCAGCACTCCTGAATATTCTGTTGCTGTAAGATATGTAGATCTTGGGTCATCGTAGGTCAGAGCCCATAAACAAGCCGGGTAAAAGTAAGAAGGAATGAGACCTACTTGCAAAAAGTTGGACTTCAACTTCACTGCTTTGTTACCGTGTACAGAATATTTGCAACACATAAGTCAGGTAAAGTTTATGAACTTATGAAATATGTACAGTCACCAAAAATGCATCTAACTCTTTCTTTATGTGCGTGGTGCAAGAACAGAGCTGACAGTCAGGTGGCTCAGTGCGGCCCCACACAGCGCACGCTTCCCCCTCTCCGCCACGGCACGGGTGCGGCCCGCGCGGTCCCGTCGTGCCATGGAGGCTGTGCGGCTTATCGAGGTGGGAGCTTTGGATCAGGAACCCTACGGGCCCTAGAAACGTCGGCTTCAGTCTCTGCTCTATGAGGCATAGCGGAACTCCTTAATTATAGCTTGAGCCGACTATGTTACCAATTCTTAAGTTCACCCTTTCCGGATTGATCCTGCTCGTTACTTAGGCAGCGAAGCTTTTAAAATAATTATTGGCATCGGTTGAGCAAACAGAAATGTATCGAACTCGGACCTGGAGCACCGAGGGAGCGGTTGGAGATCGTGGCATCTCGACCCTAAACCCTAAACCCTAAACCTGGAGCCAGCCCTGAAACCGGAAGCCCTGATACAGTGTAGGGCCATCAGCCCTGGAAGTACCGAAGCTCCATACCCATCAGCGTAGTCTCCATTCCAGTTGTTTCGGTCAACCAGTTTCATGGTTAAGATAACATGCCTATAACATTGGCAAGTAACCACACAACCCTAAGAGTCCAAGTACCTACTTATCATATACTCTCCAAAATAGTAACCTACATAACTACTATCCTAAAACCGAGGACCTGATTGTTGGGTCCTTTGGACCCTGAGGGCAAGGAACGACCGAGAGCCACAATTGCCCGGCCCATGCCTGAGTTGCCGGTCCGTGCCAACACGTCGCCACCAGCGACCTTCCTCACGGGCGGATGGTGTGGTGACGCCGTGCTGCTGGACCCTGTGCTGCTAGCTCATCAAATGTCACATATTCATCATCGGGGCTTTCAAGGTTAATATGGTGTCAGGGTTCATGGTTGAGGGTGTCATGTTTTTGTTTGTATATCAACGGTGCATCAAAAAACAACATCAGTAGTACTGTAATTGTGCAACAGTGGAAACCATGTACATTGCTGCTTGCATTCCGGCAGTCTTGTTGTCCTGGGGCAGTCTTTTGTCTTGGATTGTGTCTCGAATGTTTTCAGCTCTTACTTGCAATGCTATTCGCATTAACCAACTCTAGCAGTAGCAGCAGCAGCAGCAGAGCGGCAACGCTGGCGGCAGCAGCAACGGGCACTCCGCCGGAACATGCATGTCGGGTCCGCTGAAGAAGCCATGGTCGTGGTTATGAACAATAACTCTCACAGCGATGCTCATTGCTGTCCTTTGAAAGTTGCAGCAGCAACAGCAATCGCAGCAACAGCGGCAGCAGAAGCTGGAGGAGTAGTAGTATATAGTAGTAGTCATAGCAGTCTCTTTGTCCAAGTAGCAGTAGCAGTAGTAATAGTCGTCGTTCTCGTAGTGGTAGTCGCAGTCGTATACAGTCGTAGTCCTAGTAGTAGCACCAGCAGCAGTAGTATCGTCCTCCTTGCAAAATGCTTTGGCGGGAAGAGTATAGGGGCCTTAATAATTAAGAATAGGTTTGGGGGCCCAATATACTGTAATTGTCAGGTAACTATTGAGGCCCCTATATTATAGTACCCTTATAAATTTAGATTCCTTATAGTAACCCTTATTGTCCACTTTAAAGGAACCCTAGGGTAATTCTTCACGCCCCTACATGAAGAGTGTGGAGCTTGGGAGGACAGCAGGCGCTCCGAGCACCCAACTGCACAGCCAGATCGTGCACAAGACTTGCGCTTCTTGGTTGGAGTTTAAGGCTTAGGGTTTAGAGTTTAGATGTTAGGGTTTAGGGCTTAGGGTTTAGAGTTGAGGGTTTAGAGTTTTGTGCATGTTTTCAGCAGAATGCCCTAGTCTGAAGGCCTAAAGTTTGAAGGCCTAAAGTTTGGACCCTAAGCCCACCCTGAAGCCAGAGCCCTAGGCGCCCCACCCTGAAGCCAGAGCCTTATGTGGGTGCCGAAGCCCAACAGTTCAGGTTGGGTAGGGCTTAATACCTCTAATAAGGACTTAATAAGGCCTAGATAAGGAAGTATAGTCCCCCAACCCCCCTCCCCCCTACATGTGGGTGCCGAAGCCCAACAGTTCAGGTTGGGTACTGTCTGCCGTACCCGTGGGAGAGGCTTCCCTGGAGATCATGGGTCGGCAGCTGAGCGAGATGGGTACTTAAAGGATCATGGGACTTAGTAACTAGGGTTATTGTTAGGGTAACTATACTTATAACTACTTATAGCCCCAATTAAGGCACTTATAACCATACTTACTAAGTCCCATGATCCTCCAAGTAGTTCTCTAAATTGAGGTCCCTCTAATTTAGGATCCGTGCCGTACTAATAGGAAGTTAAAAGGGGAACCTAATTTAGAGAACTACTCCGATCGACTCTAACTGATTAGTTCAGTGGTTAGTTTTACTGATATCACTGTAGTTAGAGCTATCATATTATGTATGGCTAAGATGACTGTTATGCGGGTTTTAGGGATGCTGTTGCGGCTCAGGGTTCAGTTTGGGTTACAGGTTTAGGGACTTAAAGTCTGTCTGACTTAGGTAGTGTATGATTCATTATCAGAACCCTCCAACAGCCCTATTGCATACCATAGTACTATATACCCCCAAAAAACATTAAAACTAGGAACGCCGATCAATGCCCCTATGTTACTAACGTTCACAGCTAGTTGTGAAAGTGTTCGGTAACGCTCAAGGTTGAAGCACTTGGAATTTGGTGGACTTTACATGGTACGTAGGCGTGTACATGTATGTTATATATATATATATTTGTATATATATATTTGTATATATGTATGTTTTATATATATATATATGTATCCATATGCGTATGTATGCACATATGTGCGTATGTATTTATGCAGACATACAGACATACAGACAGAGAGAGAGAGAGAGACAGAGAGAGACAGAGAGAGAGAGAGAGAGCGAAACCTGATTGCAGTACGAGTACTAGTCAGTCAGACCATGTAAATAACTGTGTTTGTTTCTGGACTTTCGGGCTTCTTGGTTCACGATTCGTGCCAGGTTTCGTGAGTTTGGTATTTATCATGTTGTCGTATAACTTCACTCACTTTTGGGTTTAGGGGGTTTTTATCGTATTCTTTATACGTTTACCCGAATTACATAGTTGTGTAGAACCCACCTGCAGAACCCTAGTCTCATTGTTCATGCTCCTGCCCAAGGGGCGCTAGGTAGCGTCATGGGGTTACTTTCCCAACCACAAAAGTAATCCCGAATATTGAAGCCCTACTTTCTACTTTTTGGGGTACTTCGGAATCTTTGGGTTGTGACCCTAAACCCCTAACCCCTGAACCCTAAACCTTATAATTACATCTGCAAGCCCAGTCTCGAGCCCCCTCACTCCGGCAGCAGCTCCATTGCCTCCCCAAAGGCTCCATGTACCCATATAGTAGATACATAGGCCTTAAAGTACCTATATAGGGACCCCTTTAAGGCTTAAGTATCTACTATAAAGGTACATGGAGCCTTTAGGCTCAATTGCTTCTATAGGGGTGTACAGGCCTTAAGATCCTATGCCCTAAACCTTAATTTGTATCACGTACTTGAACAGGAGACCCCAGCATGAACCCAACGAAACTCCTACGTACACCCTAAGCCCTCAGCCTCAAGGCAATCTGTAGACTGCAAATGCCCAGAAGACTTACAAGCACCTTAGGAAACACACCAAACTCAACAAACCCTCGAAAGACTTTAGAAAGCCTCTGAACGAGGCAGGCAAAAGGAGTTATGCATGCTTGAATAATTCCTTCCCCCTAACATTAAAACGCCCCCCCCCCTCCCCCTAATATAAAAAGTGCAGTTCGGGCCCGGAGTCTTTATATTAGGGGGGGTTCGGGGGCATCCGGGTATGAGTCGGATAGAGAGTAATCATGAGCCAGACGCTAAGACCGCCCATCACGCGCCCTAAGCCCTAAACCTTGAGCCCTGAAGCCCTAAACCCTAAAGCCCTAAAGCCCTGAGCCCTAAAGCCCCAAAGCCCTAAAGCCCTGAGCCCTAAAGCCCCAAAGCCCTAAAGCCCTGAGCCCTAAAGCTTAAGCCCTAAAGCCCTGGTCCTTTCGGTTTAGTACTGCTGTAGTCTTGGCTCTATTATAACTACTACAAGCCTAGGCCCACCCCAATGTTTTAATTAACTTTCAAGTGCGGGCCCGAAACCGCGAAACCCCGGGGGCCGGTGTTTTAAATTAGGGGGTGTTTAATGTTAGGGGGAAAGGATTATACAGTTACATGTAGACACAGATATGCGGAGAGAGATAGAGCGAGAGGGAGTGAGAGAGAGAGAGAGAGAGCTCCACATGATACATACGGTTGATGATATACATCCTGCAGTACCCATAATAAAGAATGTACCATAATTCCCACAGTCTAGGGTCATTGAGGTAATGCAGGGTTTTTATCATCGCCCCTAAGACAGCCCCGCATCCTTAAGGCGCAGGTTTCACGACTTGGCCGGCAGCCAACGTTCTCGACTCTACCGGTGGGAAGGCCCTCTGGTGGCGCAGGGTTTAGTCATAGGGACCCTTGGTAGGGGGGAGGGGGGTAGGGGACCATATTTCCTTGAATAGAGGTCTTGAGAATGGGCATTAAGGACCCCCCCGGGGGGGGGGGGGGGTACCCCCGTAAGGGGCCCCATAGTAGTTCCTTTTTGTGGTTCATATTTAGAAGAATCCTATAGGGTAATCCTAACAAGGAACTACTATGGGGTCTTAGGGTAGAGTTTAGGATCTGCAGTTTGGGTTCAATGCTACCCTAGCTAGAACTTGTTACCTCTGGGGGTTCCCACGACATGGTCAATACTAGGGACAGCAACCTACAACGCGGAAGTAGCTTCCGGGGTTGGGGGCTTTAGGGTCTTCGCGTCAGGCTTCTACTTTACCCATAGGCCCCAAAGTAGTTCTTTTTTTTGGGATTACCTTATAGAATCTAAATCTGAATCCCCAAAAGGAACTACTTTGGGGCCTATGGGTAGCGAGACATAAGAGAACCCGAAGCTGGGGAAGCTCGTGTGGCCCGTGTGCTTGTGACTGTGAAGTTCATGGTTTGAGGTTCGGACTGGTGCCTAGCGACTGGGATTGTGGGGCTGCAGCATTGTGTCGGTTGGGGAATGGGAATACAGGCGGAGTAAAATCGAGGCTCACATGTGGCTATACCTTCTAGTTCAAGGCTTGCTTTTGTACATATACTACGGGGACATGACCTTAGACTTCGTAGTGCTGGCTTGCATGCACTGACCGGAGGTTCACGGCGCGGTTTCTGGATGCTAGGCATGCGGACATGCACCCGCCTGCTCGACCAAGGACCCTCAACCTCAAGCTCTCAACCTTCTGAACCCAAAGGCTCCATGTACCTTTATAGTAGATACTTAAGCCTTAAAGGGGTCCCTATATAGGTACTTTAAGGCCTAAGTATGTACTATAAAGGTACATGGAGCCTTTGGGGAACTGAAGCTGCTGATACCCGTCACGGCTCGTGAGGTTTGGTTTACCGTCCGCGGCAACTACTGCGCTGAAGGTGGGCCATCGCTGTCCCAAGCTCTCTTCTTCGTGGTTTGAGGCTTCGGGCTTTGGACGGTGGAGTCTCCTGTATAGCAGGGCACAAGCTGGAAATGAAGTATGGAAAAGTGTCCAAATCCCCACTCCGCCCACTGAATACATGGAGGGACGAAAGGCTTGCAGAGAAGATGGCTTGGGGCTTAGAGTTTGGGGTTGGATGGGACGATTGACACGGAATTTTATAATTTTGCAGGGTCCGAGCTTGAGCCGCAACCGTCAGCTCAGCCAGTCCTGATTGAGTGCACAGCGGCACGGACCTAAAGAGTAGGACACTCTCCGTATGATTAAAACCTATAACCTAGAGCAGCCCAACAACAGCAAGGTCGCCCAATTTTTAAAAAGGTAGGCGCTGGACATCGCTGCACCTTCACGACCCAATATTGTGTTTCAGGTTTCGACCAGGATGTAGTTCTTGGAATTGCCTGCGGCTTTATGCTTATAGGCTTGTAGGAAGCCAACGTTTAGGTTTAGGGCCAACCATAAACAGGGGTTGGCCCTAAACCCCAAAAAACCTGAACTCACGACAAGGAACCATTACCAGCAGCTCCCTCCTGAGTACACGGACCCTGTCGCAAAAACAGCGTAATGTTCCCATAGTTGAGCATTTGAGCATCGAGCTTCGAGATCTAATGCTCCGGCTCGTTTTTTGAGGAGATGGGGTATCAGACGCGGCAAGAGGGGTTAAGCCGATTATCACTCAGAACTTCTGTGTGCGTGTAGCAGTGAATATGCGGCTTGAGGGAACAGTGCTCAGGGTGTATGGAAAGATTTCGAGGTGACAAGTTTGCTGCAGGTGGCACAATCCAGCTGTCGATGACATGGGAGGCACCTTCTGTGGCTTCAATTCGGGATTTCAACCCCAAAACCCAAAGCCCCGAAACCCGAAACTCTAAACCCTAGGCCCCGAACCCTAAAACGCCCGTGCCTATGAAGTTTTCAAGCCCCGAGTCCAAAACCTGGTCCAAAACGCCCGACCTCAAAAACTGAACTCACAAACCGTAAATCCTGCACTCGAAACTCTTCTAGATCCCCAACCCCAGCCCAGAAACCGTAAATCCCACATCCCCCAAATCCTAAACTCAGCTTCTTAACTTTCGAAGCCCGTCCTGGACGCTGTATAACGTACCTTTTTAAGGAGCTTTTACAAGGAACTCATAATGAGGAACCCTGTAAAAGGCAGGTCCTTGGGGGTCCACGTGCATTATAACTATACAGTCGAAGCCCAAAAGTTGGAAACCCAATAGGGTTTAGGGTTTAGGGAATAGCCTCAATCCTTAAGAGTACCCAGACCCTCCATCTACCCTCTATTAGACCCTAAATGCCCTTTATTTGGGACCATATACCCCTATTTGAGGGTACAAGGAGGGTCCTGGTACTTATAGCTTTAGCCCTACGCCCTACCCATAAATCCAAACCCCCAAATGGGGGTTTCCGAAAATAGGGGACCCTAATATAGTACCCTAAATAGTAGGATCCTTGTTTAGGGTTTAGGGTTAGGGTTTAGGGAATAGCCTCAATCCTTAAGAGTAATGTAGAAGGAATCTCGGCTCTAGGGGGCAGTTTTTCAGTGTTGACGGAGGGTGGCCCTGGCTGGAACTGACCCAAAGGCTCCATGTACCTTTATAGTAGATACTTAAGCCTTAAAGGGGTCCCTATATAGGTACTTTAAGGCCTAAGTATCTACTATATGGGCACATGGAGCCTTTGGGTGAGATTGGGAACATTTGTGGAAAGTGGGAAATGCCGAAGATATTACGAGGTTCCTGAGTAGTGCCCTGTTGCCCGTTTTTGTTTTTTTGCTTTAGCGTCCCCTTATTAAAACCGGATAGTAGGAAAAAGGGTACCCTTATCATGAAGCGGCTACTCAGGAATCTAGATTATGATGTGCGGCAACTGCTGGGTTTTTGATAACGGAGTCTAATCAGGGCTTGACAGGGTTGTACAAGGGTTTTACAGCCGTCACCAGGTTTCACAGTGGTTGGACAGCCCTTATTCGAGTCGCATAAGGTTTCAAGTGGTGCTCAGGAAATATAGAGTGAGTGGTAGTATAGAAGCCTGAATGGTTGCCAGCAGTATGTTTCAGGGTTCCTGATTGTAAGTATGCTACGCTACGAGAACATATCCCAAACCCCTATTCAAATTATTCAGGCTTCCGTATTATGTCCCTTGCAAGAACCCACTGGAGATTCTAAGCTCCAAATCAATCGAAGCCCTTATGGTACCCCTTCAATTTCAATACCCTCTTGTAGTAGTCCTTACAGTTATAGCAGCTCTTATGATGGCCTTCATCATACACTTTATGCTAGCCCTGATTCCCCCGTCTAGTAGCACCTATCGTAGATTAGTTCCAAGAGTCTTAAACCACCAACCTCAAAGCCAGAGATCTCTCATGTGTAATTCATAGGCACCCTTAGAGGGGTATGGGGAGGGGGGGTAGGGGCCTTAATGCCCATAATAAGGACTTAATAAGGCCTACTTAAGGAAGTATAGTCCCCTACCCCCCCTACCCCCCTAAGGATCCCTATGAGTAGTTGTATTTTAGGGTCGATGTCCTGGATCCTTGTTAGGGTTTAGGGAGCGTACTCACCCGAAACCCGAAACCCTTCCATTAGGTCTTCGGCCCCTGCCAGGCCTGCCCCGGATCTTGGCCAGCTTCCGAAGTGTCCGAGACGCCGGGCCCAGAAAACCAGGCAGGAATGCTGTGTAACGGAGTCAGAATGGAAGTATTGGAATGTTTGTGTACACACAGAAACAGCGTAACACACTGTACGTGTCTATGGGGAGAGAGACAGAGACAGAGATAGATTTAGAGGACTACTTAAACTCCTAACTCCTAACCCCCCCACAAAGCCTAATCCGGAATCCATTTAGAGGACTACTTAAACTCCTAACTCCTAACCCCCCCACAAAGCCTAATCCGGAATCCCTGCTTCAGATCCATGGCCGTGTTTGGTTCGATGACCGGCGTGGCTCACTTGTACTGGCCGGGCAATGGCAAGATCAGCAAGGAGCATATGGGAACCTAAACCGTCTTAGGGTTTAGGGTTTAGGGTCCCCAACTTCACTTCGCAGTGCAATAGCAAAATCCCGAGCGTCTGTCGTGCAAGAGTGCCGAAAGTGTGAGTGCTGCGCATGACTCGCGGCACGAACAAACCCTAAGTCTTAAATCTTAAACCTTAAACCTAAACTTGCAGGGGCCTCCTAAACCCTAAACCCTAAGCCCCCTATTTCCTATAAGAGCTCCGGCAAGGGTTTAGGGTCTGCAGGAGCTTGGGGTCGGGGATTAGTTATAGTGACTGTAGGAGGGAATGGGGGAATGGGTTATAGGGGCTGCTATGTAGTGGGACTTTATGGGACGACCATGATAAAGGGGCCTTACTACTCATAATTAATGTAGAGGCATAGGGTTTCTTTAAATGGATCCTTAAAGGGGTCTATGAGAGATCTACAATAATAGGGTTCTATATATATATATATATATATATATATCAGGGGCCTTGATTTTGATTACCTATACTGTTTTTTTGGGTGGGGGGATCCTTATTATAATTATAGTATAACATACCGCCAAAACCCTATTCTAACTATTAAGGCCCCAGTACAAGGGATTTATTCCCCTCTTCCCTACTAACACCCCCGGAAGCATGCTTCAACTTCCCTTAGGTAGGTAGCTTGACGCGAGAAGTGCCGCCACCCAGATGCCCTGGTGTGCGGTGGCTCCATCTTAGCATGGACTATTGGCAGCTGCGTGGGAGACATCGTAAACCCAAAGCCCTAAGCATCGTAGGCCCTAAACTCTTCACGAGGAACCCCAAATCCCAGAACCCAATTTTTTGCGAGGAGACTCGGGAGCCATCCTGATGACACAGGCTCAGGACGTTCTCTAGGGGTTTGGGGTTTGAAGAGTTTAGGGTTTGTAGGGCTTAGAGTTTATGGCTTGGTTTAGAGGGTTTGAGGTGTAGGGTTTAGTAGGGCTTATAGGGTTTAGGGCTTGGAGTCTGCGTGTTTAACAGCAATATCCCTGCATAACTGTACTGGAATGTACCCCCCCAAATCCAAACCTTGACTTATCTTGACTATTAAAGACCCTGTGTTTGGGGGGCGGGCTTCAAACTATGTCCCTGTCAGGCTAGCTGCTCTCTTCCGGCCCTTTTAAGAAGGGACCTTAGTTTAGATTTCTACCGATTTCTACCCATATGGGAGATTTATAGATAGACCCTGTCTACAAACTGTGGCTCCTTGCCTTCGGGGGTCTTGAAGGGATACAGGCTGTCATAAGGTTTAGCATTCTTAGGGCTTCTCGGTGATTTTTGGAGCAAGGCTTCTAGAGCTCATCTTGTTTGGATTGAAGGGTTCAGTCATTTTGATTTCAGGCCCTAACTGCCAGACATGATACCATAAACTCCCCCTTCCGGCAACCAGAACGGCTGTTTAGGAGGGTATTCCCACCATCCTCTCGGGGAGCCCAGATGATGCCCAAAATGTCCAGACCGTAAGACGCAGACCGACAGAAGTAACAACAACCAACAGAACACCAACCTCCCACATAGAGGCGCTAGATCAAGCCCTTATATAGGCCATATAGGCCGTTTAAACCGATCCCAAAAGCCTTGTAAATTCAAAAACCTGCCTAAAGCCCAAATCACGTTGAGAAATCTCTTGGAGGACTCCTTTCGTCTCTTCCCAAAGACTTCGGCGAGCTTGTGGGTGTCTCGGCTCATCTCCTTAGGGGCTTTGGGGATAGTGCTGAGGGGCTCAATATAGAGTATAGAACCCCAAGGGTCCAAGTACCTGATAATCATATACTCTCCCAAATCCTAACCTACATAACTACCATCCTAAAACCGAGTACCTGATTATTGGGTCCTTTGGACCCTTGGGGGAAGCCTGAGTGATTAGTGATCCCATTCCCTATCAGGGTTCCTGGATACATTTTTTCGTGTACCTTATCCCAACACCCTGTTCCAATCATTAGGGCCGCTGTGAGGGTTGAGCAAGTTCAGGGCATTGAGGGTTCAAGGTTTCAAGTTTCAAGCCCTAAACCCTCAACCCCTAAACCCTAAACCCTAAACCCCTAAACCCTGAACCCTCAAGCATTCGGGGGTTCCGGCTCTGGGGTTTCGGCGCTTTGCTCTTCAAAGCGTGTGTCTGATTCGCCCATTGCCAAGGACGACTAAGCATCCTGATTCCTGAGTGGTGCCCTTTTGCCCTTTTTGTTTTAGGGTCCCCTTATTAAAACCGAACAGTAGGAAAAAGGGTACCCTTATTCTTAAGGAGCTACTCAGGAACCTAGGCATCTAAGTTGCAAAGACATTGATCTGTAAGAAGCCTAAAGCCCTAAAACAAAATCGTACCCTACGTCGGGTACCGGTCTGTTTAAATCTAAACTGCACATCTAAGCCTTAAACGTGCTAAACCTAAGATGACCAGGGCTTGGGGCTTGGAACGGGGGGGCTTCGTCTTTGAACTAAAGCCACCAGAAAAAACCCGAGCCCTAAACCTCCAGATCTTTCAGACTCCTTTGTTTTCAATGTCTACCGGTGTGTTACTAATTGGAATAGCGCTTCGGGTCGTATTATAGAAATATCGTATAGCTACGTAGGGACTAGAACTATTCAGACCTCCATGTTGACACAGGACTACACCTTGGTGGTTGCTGTCGGAATCTAAGAGGCCTGTAATCAGGCTGGTAGTAGTACATGCAGCTTAGTACTCACGGGAGTACATGAGCGTTTGTACTTAGACCCTTGGCTTTCGTTTAACAGAAGCCCTCATCAGGAGTTTGGGGACATTCCGAAGGTCAGTCACGACGCAGTCCCGAACAGATGGAAAAGTGTGGGTTTAGAGTTTAGGGTTTACGGTGTAGTACAGTGTAATATTGCAAGACGTGGGCCAGGTATTTGTTATTTTACTTGTAGTTTACAGCCCATGGACCAACTTCCGTGAACCTCAACCTCAGCCCCCAGGCTTCCGAATAGCCTGAATGGTCTGTATCACGCAACACAAGCATGAGTCCTCAGAGCCTCAAAGGTGAGCCTTCCACTTGAAAGCCTCATCCTAGTGGCTGAAGACTCCGCACATCCTTTCCCACAGAGAGCCGAGCCAGGATCCGAATGGACCCCAGAATAGGACGTCCTTCGTTTGATGAGTCTTTCTCAGGTTGCAGGACAGTGGGTTCCGTAGCCACAGCCAAGGCAACAGAGGAACTTCAAGAATTAGCAGGAAAGGCGCCTGTTTATTCCCTCAAGTACGGTGTTGAAAAATGTCATGGCAATGCCTTCAAAAACCCGAAACCTTGCAACTCCTCCACTGGAGCTCGAGGAGGGCACCGTCGATGGTCATCAGCAGTCGTGGGTGCTCGCGATGGACACTCTTGGGATATTCTCAAAGTGAGGAGAAGCAGAGGAATCCAGATACCTCGATAATGTCCTGAGATGGGGGATACAATTCTCGCCTGAGGTTCCAAAGACTTTTGTTGCAAGACTTTTAAACACTAAGACCTCACCATTCCGGCTGGTCTTGCTGTTTTTGAGCTCTGGGATAACCGATTCGGAGTTCATGTCTCGACTTGCTTAAGATCTTGTACTATAGGGGCCTAAATGAATACCAATACTATTTTGGGGGCTCCTTATTACCAGTGTAGTATAATGGGCCCCAAAACCCTATTCTAATTATTAAGGCCCCTATATTATACCCTTATGGTAACCCTTAAAGAACCCTTTACGGGAAGCCTTTAAAGGAACTCTGCTCTAATTATTAAGGCCCCTATAGTAAGTGTACCAACCACACCTTTCATCATCTTGGGTAGGGTTTAGGGTTTAGGGTTTAGGGTTTAGGGGAAATCTTAGAGTTTGGGGGGGTTGAGGCTTCCTCTCGAAGCCACAAGGCTCGCCAAAGCTCTGAAGTCGAGACTTTTCGGGTTTGGGTTGAGGGTTTATCGTTTATGTGGGATTATTAGGGTTCAAGTTTTGCAAGGTCTAGGGTTTAGGGTTTTTTTGGGGGAGTATTAGGGTTCAAGTTTTGCAAGGTCTAGGGTTTAGGGTTTATATGGGGATTATTAGGGTTGACTTGAAAGGTCTAGGGTTTAGGGTTTATGTGGGTCTGGGTTTTAAGGTTTATAAGCTTTAGGGTGAGTGCCTGCATCCGTCCAGGACGCAGATGGCTGCCCCAGCGCCTTCGGTGCTGCTCGCAGCTTGTCTCGAACATTGGATACTATAGGGGTCTAAATCTAAATAATTACTAATACTATTTTGGCGGTTCCTTATTATTAAATAGTTATAGTATACCCCAAAACCCTATTTTAATTATTAAGGCCCCTATATTATGGCTTTGCTCCAAGTCAGGCCTTCTTGGGGTCTTGAATGCCCCATACTCCTCAGTCAACGCATCTCTTAAAGCGCATTGCTCAGTTACCCGAACTAAACCCGAAGCACCTAAACTCTAAAGCCTGAACCCTAAACCCTAAACCCCAAAACCCTAAACTACCCCAAAACCCTGAACCCCTAAACCCTAAACCCTAAACCGTTAAACCCTAAACCCTAAACCCCTAAACCCTAAACCCTGAAACCCAAACACCTAAACCCCTAAACCCCTAAACCCTGAAACCCAAACCCCTAAGCCCCTAAACCCTATAAGGGGTCTCGGAGTGAAGCCTTCCCAAAGCCTCGACGGGAGGCGTCGGCCCAGATGGGTCCCGACAGGAGAGCCTTCGCCTGTGTGGAACCCAGCTTCGAAGTTGGAGTTGTTGAATACTTGGAGGTTCAGGGGTAGTTATAAGGGTTCCTTTAAAAGTCCCTTTAAAGGGACCTATAAAAATTTCTATAAGGGTATAAGGTTGAGGGTCTACTTGGAGGTTCAGGGGTAGTTATAAGTAGGGTTATATGTCCCTTAATATGGGTTATAAGTATAGTTACCCTACTTATAACCCTACTTATAACTACCTATGAGCCTCCAAGTATCAGGGGCCTGAATACAATTAGAATAGGGTTTGGCGCTCTAACATAACATGAACATATTAAGGAACCTTTTTGGACTGGTATTGGTACTGCTGCCGGCACGTCTGCGGCTACTGTTGCTTATACTGCTAGGGCTACGGCTACTGCTACTGCCACTGGTGCTGCTGCTGCTGGTGTTTTAGCGTTTTGAGCGGTTTGGCTTGTTTGTATTCATATATATATATATATATATATATGTGGCCCATACCTTTAGGGTATATTTAGCTAGCTTTTTGTGTATACAATATAAAATGCCTAGCTAAATAATACATAGCCATGTCGGATATCGTAC